>JAVSBU010000022.1:2967959-2978883 GCA_033118015.1 Loricariichthys derbyi
CAGTTGGAGAGGATATGGAGGTGGTTGGTGTGGGGACGGAGGATGTGGAGGATGGGGTGGGATGGAGGAGGATGACTTGCTGTGACCACTCCTGAAAAGGGAAAAAGCCCAAAGAAAAAGAAGAAGAAGCTGGAGAGTGAGATGATCGTAGAGGAACCTCAGATATAATCCCTCCAAAAGGGAAATGGGCCTGCTGTGGAGTCTGTCCAGAAATTCCTGAAATACCTTTAACAGGAGCTGACAGGGCAGCATCTTTATGTGAGGCCCAAACCAGCTCTACTAGCTACTCTCACTGGAAGGGAGCAGAAACTGTACCGCCAGGCTCCTCAAGATTCATACGCTTCTCATCCTGTCACAAAGAATCAGCCCATCACCTTAGCATACAAACTTTATTTTCATTGTTTCTGCTCATGAAGTTTAGTTCGTTTAATCCTTTCAGTTCATGACAAAGGATGAAGATGAACTGACCAGTAAAAATAGCTGTCTCCAAGAACTACGAGGCAGCATCCCTCAGATATCCAAACCAGTAAAGATAGCTGCTCTAGATCTAAAGGAGCAGCAACTGCACCGATGCTCCCCTGATAAATTGGCAAGTTGATCTTGCAATGAAACTATTTGCTTTGCTCAAAAAGGGCCATAAAGAAATCAGTGTCAATAATAGCATCCTTGTAAGTTATAATCATCATAGCCATGTAAGTGGTATGTAAATCCAGCATGGGGCTCTATGGGAAGTCACAGCAGTCAATTGACCGGCACATGGGACTTCTAGGTGCATCTAGATCAAACCATCCCAGTCGTTTCAGTTCTTCTCAATATGTAACCAGTAAATATCACCATGAGATCCCCAAATCATCTCAATCATCTAGCTACTCTTCATCCAAAGAACCAGCAATTGATCTCTGATCACAACCCCCCCCCCCCATCGATTTACCGATTTACTCCCTATCAGGTCACACAGGGTGAGCCCAGCAATCCTGGCACATTAGCCTCATTCCTTTAAACATACTAAAATATTTTAAATTATGCAGTTATTTTCTCCCCCTTTGAGCAAATATATTTTCTCTTCCCAGTCAAATGTTCATCCCAGGATAATGCATGCACAACAGCTTAATGAAGTATAGTTGCTCCCTCTGTGATTAAAGACAGGCATTTCTGCAGTAATGTGATGTAAATAGCCATTAATGATTGCGCTCGCACTATGCTCACCAAGCCAACCGACTCCGATGTGAGCTTCCCATGTAGCATATAAGGACGTAATGTCTCTTCGTAACCCCTGCCCAAAACTGCACTTCACTTATTGGTTCACTTATTGTGTCTCTGCCTTATTCATGGTCTGATAGCATCGATTGCTGGTCTGAGCCAGGAAACTCCAAAGAGACCAAAATAATTACAAGGAGATAAGCCTATCTACTGTAATTAACCACACTTGTCTGCCGGCACAGGCAAGGCTCCCTTTTAGGAAGGAAATAAATTATCCTTCAGAACCTGCCACTTCTGAAATATAGGGACAATTAACGATTATTAGTCTGAGCTCATGCACGTGCCTAT
Source organism: Loricariichthys derbyi (assembly GCA_033118015.1). Classification (NCBI taxonomy): domain Eukaryota; kingdom Metazoa; phylum Chordata; class Actinopteri; order Siluriformes; family Loricariidae; genus Loricariichthys; species Loricariichthys derbyi. Next base: position 2,969,508 of record JAVSBU010000022.1, read on the forward strand.
ACTTAAAAGGATATATTTCAAGCATACCATTATATGAATATTACATTCTTCTTATCAGCACTGAATCAGTTCAATGGTGTACGAACACAAATAACTGGTTTCCTTTTCTTCTGAAAAATACATTGACTAAAGGGAGTTCTTTGATTAAATGGGAAAAAAAATACATTAGATAAGAAATCTGCAGCACAATCATAATTAATTCCCTAGGTGCCAGTGCATAAATATCAATTAGAAGCACTGCATGCTGAATTTTCACACTGAGACTCAAATTAGTTTCAAATTATATATTTCCTCTATTCCACTACCTACTTTTTGTTCAAAAGTTGATTGTTTACTTGCTATACATCCGAACTTGTGCCAATTTTCCACCAGATTACTGCAATGTCAGGCTTCCCATTCCTCGTGGACTTCTCATAATTTTCAAGAAACTTTCAAAGCACGTTTGCCTTTGAGCTCAGCTATTTGTATTCCTTTTCCTCTTTTTCCATGCTCAAAACAAGTCAGAGAAAAGGAATTTTAATAAGCATACCAGAATCCTGAAGGTAATTAGCCTGAGGATGAAGAGCAGCTACAGAGTTTGATCCTTTGCAAATTTGAACTGTTTTAATGGTGCAGATCTAGGAAGTGCTGCATTAAAGCCAACACTCAAAGCCAGCCCATGGGGGCAGAAGATGCTGCCAGCCCACTTCCTCCTCCATTATTTCTTAACCACAACACCTTCACCCAGCATTTCCAAACCATTTGTCTACCTTGTTCCTTTATCTTCCTACAGGATGACCCCTTTTTTAGTAGCCTGCCCTCGCCATCGTTTTCAATTCCTAAATATCTGCAATTCCCAAAGTGTGGGTGAAGCGAGGCAGATAAGAGTACTTGGCATGCAGGGAATTATACTGCAGTAAACAACAACGGAAATCTCCTCTGTGCTATTCTGACATTTTGCCATCAACTGAAATGCAAATGCACGACCCTCAGGTGACCCGTTCTACTCACAGATGTGATGTTGAACAAGAATGGAGTGATACTCAAACAGTGATGGCTTTTAAAGCAGGCTAATGATCATTTGTGCAATGTTGATAACAGGCTGAATTAAAATGGTGCACACATGCAACATAACTTTAACTAGGAGGCAAAAGAGCTGGATAATGTTTGCCTAAAACTTGTCAAGCTTCTGAATTGTGAAGCTAAAAGCCCTGAGATAAATGATTGCACATGATCATTTATAATGTATGCAAAGAAAAATGATCTGCTGTTTAACAGCAATGTGTGTGTAGTTAGTGTAACCACTTACGGCTCACTATTAGGCAGCGTAATCAAACAGCTTTATCAAATGGAAACATTACGGTGAGATTACTGTCTCAATCACGTCTGCATGGGGTTTCCATTATCAGATTACTTATCATTATCAGATTAAACAAAACAGTTGGGTCCATACAGGGATATTGAAACAATAACAGCGTTCATCAATAAAATAGCTCAGTTATTATCTTTGATTTAAAAGCGACACTACATCACTGGAACATAAACAACTTTGCTACAGGTGGTCACGCATCGGAAAGAAATCCGATTACTGTTTGACTCGTGTAGACTCAGAGGCTTCCCATCATCCAATTACTGAAGTGCATGTAACCCCTGTGATTGGATTACTGCCAAAACCTAATTTCTCACCATTACCTGATTATTTGGTGCATGTAAACAGTCATATGACCTCTCGGGCTTTATTAGGTTTTATAACGGACCGCACACCCTACCGTCTCTAGATGGATGTCCCCTTCTTGTCCCTTTTCACCCTCTCTTGATGATACATGTGACTGTTCCCTATCTACATCTAACCTCTAACCAACTGAACTAAATGAAGAGACAAAAATCACACACAGAAATCAGCAGTACCAAAGTGCTGAATCTTACAGTACATTAATCTGGGCCTATAAGGAGTCACGGTACTTTAAAGACATCCTTTAAAGGCTTCCTTTTATCCAAGAGGAACAACCACAAATATCTTGACCACAGACCTTATAGTTCTAATCCCAAACCTGATGAACCCAAATGGCTTGTCTTGATTCAGTTCAGGAAATTTGCACACATTGGTAATTTTGGTTTAGTATTACTCGAAAACTAAACTTTTTTAGTCAAACCTTTAATTACAAATCAGATATTTAGCTTAAATTTAGTTGTCCGTTTTTAAACATTTTAGCATTTGAGTCATTTCTCATTTCATTTTTATTAATTCATGAAAGGCATTAAAAAACAAGTTGTTGTAGATCACGTAAAAGAAATGAACATGAGCATACGACTCCATAAGACACTATAGACAAAAGTTTGAGGACGCCCTTCTCGTAACACATTCATAATATAAAGCATTCTCCCTGCTGTCCTTAAAGTCCATAAAGAACTGATTTGCCAACTCAGAGCTCTTTGTCTAACATGAGAAACAGACCTCACATTAATGTTCTGAAAAAACAAAGGCTGTTGTAGCACCAAATATGAGGGCAAAACTCATAATATCTATTTTTATAGAGGTGTCCAAAGATTTTTGTCTATATGGTGTAGCTGCATCTAAACCACATCATAATAGAAGGATTCAATCATTAAACCATCATATTTATTTTAACTTAACTGCTCCAAATAAATATTTGCAGAAGATAATTTGTTTAATCCCACTCCAACCACAATAATCATTTGTTATGTGTTTTAATCAGAGGTAATACAGGATGCAAACAACTGTAAAACAAGTGTAAACATTTCACAGATCTATAAATCATATGCTACATATTCTGTAGCACAATAGTTTCGCATTATTGGATGACCACATAAACCAAGAAATTAGGCGAGAATGTGTTTTTACAGACAATTGTCTAGAAAACGATGTTCAGCTAATGATGCGATTAAAATTTTCACAAGCCATCGCTTGGATTCATAATCCAAGTTGGGTACAGATTTTATTGCAACTGAATGAATAACGAATACAGCAGTGGAAGAGGGAAGCAGTGCACGTTACTGCAGGGTTCTCTGCATGCTTCAGAGTCACAGGGCACAAGGCGGGAGCCGGGGCACTAATTCATCACAGAGCACATGCTCACAAAAATTCAGACTCTCAAGTCGACAACACATGTCTATGGAATATGGGAGGAAACCCATGCAGACATGGAGAGAACATGCAAACCACACAAACAGTGGTCAAACTGGGACTCAAAAGTACAGAGTTGTGAAGTGGCAGCACTAATTGATGTGCCACCGTGCCATCCCATGATTATATCTACGTTGTAATTAAAGGGAAGATGGATGAAAATGTTTAAACTTGCATAAAAATAATTATTACACTCCAGTTTGGCCGTATTGGTCAGTATTACTGAAAAGTCAACAACCACTATGGATAAAGCTATTTTAAGGATGACTGGGACCTCTGACCCATTTTTGTCTCTAGTATTTATGCTCACCGACTATTTTCTTACCTGTTACCTGTCTAACTAAATCAGCCAATCACATGGCAGATACATTTCGGTATACAGACATGCTGCAGAAATCCAATCTGAGCATCAGAATGGGGAGTAAAGGTGATTTAAGTGACTATGAACATGGCATGATTGTTGGTGCTGGATGAACAGCTCTAAATATTTCATAAAACGCTGATCTCTTGGGATTTTCACTCAGTTAACCTGTAGGGTTTCCAGAGAATGGTACAAAAATAAAAATAAAAAGAGAGAAAATATCTAATTTCTGGATCCATCCTGCCTTCAATCACTGGTTCAGATTAGTGATGGTGTGTTTGAGATATTTTCTTGGCACACTTTAAGCCCCTTATATCAAAAGTCAACCTGAACGGTGTTGCTGACCATGTCCATCTTCTGATAGCGACTTCCAGCAGGGTCACAGGAGAGCCGGTGCCTAGTCTGTGACAGGATGTAAGACAGAAACAGCCCTAGACAGGGTGCCAATCCATCCTAGGGCACACATTCATCTTGATATGCCTCAAATTCCACTTTTTGCTGATTGCTCCACCATTGTCTTTGATATCTCAGTCAATTCTGAACGAATTATTATGTATGCATGTGCATGGGCTGTTGCCTGTTTTTCAAAGAGCGTTTAATAAATGACTCCCTCATGGGAAGGCGTGCAAGTCACGTTCTTTGACTCTTCAAGTGCTTTCAACAGCATGCAACCCACTTTGCAGAGGGACATGTAAACACAGCACTAGCGTCTTATATCTACTACTTGACCTTCAGGCCCTGGTACGGGCAGCCGAGGACCTGCTTGTGTGAGCAGACAGAACGGCATTGAACCTCTGATTTCTGCACAAGTTTTCAGATGGCATAGCTACTGTGGGTTATGTAAGTGTGGGCAGGGGAAGGAATAGAGATGCCTGAGAAACGGCTTTGCACTGTTCAGTAAGATGACAGATAATGTGGTGGACTTCCATCATTCACCAGAGCTGGTAGAGAACTACACATACCTAGGTGCTCACCTGAATGACAATTTGGGATGAATGTGGACGGCGTGTACAAGAAAGGTCAGACCAACTCTATTTCTGTCATTTGGTGTGGAAGCACTGCTGCTACGAACATTCTGTGGGTCAGTGATGTCGACTGGTACCTTTTATGCTTCTGTTTGCTGGGGCAGCAGCATCATGTCAAAGGACACTAATAAGATTCATTAAAAGGCTGGCTCAGACCTAGTGATCAAACTGGACACAAAGCAGTATTAAAGAGGAGGATACCGGCCAGGCTCTCCATCATGAGCAACCACTCCCACCCACTTAATTCAACGATGACTGCACGAAGCAGACATTATGTTACATTACTGTCCACAAGTCCTAGCAGAAATGGAGTTAAGAGATTAGAGGTTGTCACTGGAGACTAACAAGGACTGGAGATGCACAGACTTGACAGACAGGCAGCAGTGGACAGAAAGTCCCAGTGTACAAGTGAATTTCTTGCCAACAGTCATGTTAGGTGAGATGGGACAGCCAAAATGGCTCAGGAAGTTGGGGGACCGGGCTACGACTAGCAAGCAAGGAGCCGAGACGTCAGCTGTTCCGCTTGGGCAGCACTCCAGCAGCACCGACAGAATATTTTTAGCAGTGTGTGCATGTGTTTGGGGGGGGGGGGGGGGTGACAAGCTGTTAATCTCCACCAGGATGTACGATTGACAAGGGTTCAGCAGCACAGTGCTCTGTAAAGGACACACAGCCATGGGCAGACAGGGTAACGAGTCCTGTCAGTTCCAGTCAACATGCTCCGGTCAGGTGTGTCACAAACAGAGTCATTCTCTACTTAGCTGCAGAGCCCTGATCCATCATTTTTAGCAGGTCAGATAATAGAGAACTTTCATGATGTCTACTTCTGGGTGGGAGAAAGAATATCTGACCAAGCTTAAAATCTAAAGTATGTTAATATCTGACCTTCCTTCAGCACTCAAACATGTAACAAGCTTTCATGTCAGTCTTTGCTTTGACAGTAATTAATGACTAACTGTAAATATAGTAACGCGTGGAAAAAGCAACTCCATTTTGAATGTAATAGTGTAGTTAAATAAGAAAATGTTACAGATATGAACATGTACCATGGAAGCTCTGTATGAAATACTACAAAACACCAATGGCAATAGAATGCTTCAATATGACAAATCATTGTGATGGTCCACCATACTTTATAGGTTCTGTGGACCAAAGTCTGTATTTTACATGTGTAAATGAAAGAAGCTGACCAAGTTCAAAATCAAAAACTGAACAGTCAGCAGCAAACAATCATGCAACCACATCCCCAAGAGACAAAGGCTTAATGACTAAAACTGTCACTTGCTAGTACACACAGGTAAGCTCTTAGCCAGAGGTTTGTAGCACTGTTGACAGAGAGAGTGCTGTGTACAAAGAGGGTCAGAAGAAGGAGTTTGCAAAAGGCAGCAAAAAGATGGTACAAAGCATACATGTTAAAGGCGGCTGCAGAATTTGGACTGAATCTGCTGAATTTACCTGACATGAAGGTACGCATAACTCCATATTAGGCAAGAACATTATATTACACCATTTAGAAGATGCCATTGACCATTGACTTGACCAGTGCTGATTCCATATTAAGAGGGATGCTGTCTGGCCAAAAAAGGTCTCTCACTAATATTTGGTTGGACATTCTCTGTAACATCCTTTCCACAAGCTTCTGCAACGTCTCAAGCTTTATGAGTTGCATTAATTTTTCCCCCATAATCTTTTTTTGATGATGGAGATTTGCACCCACTGCCTTTACCAGAACATCCCAAAGATTCTCAATGGGGTTCAGGTCTGGACTCTGTGGTGGCCAATCCATGTGTATAAATGATGTCTCATGCTCCCTGAACCACTCTCTCACAATTTGAGCCCCATGAATCCTGGCCATCAGAGAAGAAAAAAATCCATTGATGGAATAACCTGATCTAGAACTGCAGCAGAAACCCCAGATCATACCTCCACCTTAACCACCTAAGACATTAAGAAAAAAATCTCTTAATTTTCACTTGTGTTTTGCATTAGAAGGACTCTGAAGGGATGTGGTTATACCAGGAGTGGCAAACATTTCTTCTGATGGGCCTTTAGCATGCCCAAATCAAATCACTTCTTTTGGCCAATCTTTACCATTTGCTTCACGACCCATATTCCACACATCAAATCACTTCACTGTACCACCTCTTCTCAACCTGTGAATCCTGACACATACCCCACAGGTATTTATAGCCCAATCAGGCTTATGCACCATCATCTGCAGGAGCCTGAAGTTACAACCATGTTAAACATACAAGGTGACTAATTTTATGTCTGGAGAGTATAAGATCCAGCAATGGACTCAAAGTGCTTCAGCTCAAATGGAAGTTTTTAATACCAAACACAGTATCAATGTTTAATGATTAGCTACTCAAAACCTCAATGTAAAATGCACCATAAATTCCAAAACACACCATCTACTTTTATTTACTGTTTAAATTTAGCCTGTCAGCAGGAGTTCTGTCCAAACACAGGCTGTAAATGTCTGAGATATACATAAATATACTGAAGCCTTCACCAGGATAAGAGGATAACGGAAATGAACATATGTTAGTACCTGTGATAATCAGTCACTAACTCATTAGACATATTAGGAACTACAGGATCCATGTCACCATTTTTCCATACAAATCCACTACAAGTGGAGGCGAATGTTTAGCTTCAGAATTTTCCTATGCAGGCAAATTCAGATCTGCTCCCAAAGGTATGACCCCTCAGTTAAACCACATCAGATATAGATTTTAAAGCAATATTTAAAATTAAAAGCCATGCACTTCCAATACTAGTCATATTCTCTACAGTATATGCAAATCTCATAAATAACATCATTTCTTCAAATGCTTTAAAACATTAGGATCCAAAAGAATTTAATGTAGAATATAAAGATTAAAGAAAAATAAATGAGAAAGGAACTATCTCTACTCTCATATTCAGTTATGCACTGTTTAAAGTCCATCCAATCAACATGTCTTTGCTTTAACATCCAAGGTCTTAAGAGTTATAGTAGCAAATGAAAATCTGTCTTATATACATCTAATTTGTGTCTCAATGACAGAAATCTAGTACTAGCGAACCCTTGAGATACCTGCTGACAGAAAAGAGTCTTAAAGGCAGAAAACTACATGGTAGCATTGCACTCAGGTTACTGTAATTAAGGGGTGATGACAAAGTATCTGGTAACAAAACTGAGGACCCCCCTCAGTGAACATGTCTAAATTGTGCCTAAAGTGTATTATTATCTAGCACTGCCCTAAAGGTCTTGGGTATGTAAATGTATACAGAGCCTTGCAAAAGTATTTATACCCTTTGACACATTTAACACATTGTTTCACGTTACATCCTCAAACTTAAATGCATTATATTGGGATTTTATGTGATAGTAGAGTAGCAAAGTAACAAAGTAGCAAATGTGTGAAGTGTAAAGAAAATGATACATTGTTTTAACTTTTTAATAATACGTGGTTTCATCTTCAGCTTAATGTATAATCACTAGTCCAGTAACAGAAATTATAATGAGACCCTAGAATTTAATTAACACTGGGATCTCACTCATATTTCCATCTGTTGGTAGAACAGTGTGCCTTAGTAAGAGCCTGCCTTATAAATCAGACCTGCTTTGTTCACCGAATTTAATTAAACTTGCTTTTTAATAAATTAAAACTTATCAATCAATGAATGTAATGTGTTTATAATAAACAGTTATTGGTAAATTATGTTCCTCAGCTATTATGACTGAAGGCTCTGATGATGATGTTTTAACAGCGGGGTGCTGAGAGAATGCAACTATTTTACGGAATGTTAATAAACAAATCGTGGTTTTTTTTCTTTCATCTTTATTGTAAAATCTCAAAGTAAATAACTAGCTGAACTGTGGTGTCAAACCTTCAGTGCATTATTGTTTAATTATTGTTTAAAATAAAACATCAAGTGCAAAGTATCTACAACCCTAATTCCAATGAAGTTGGGACGTTGTGTAAAACAAAAACAGAATATGATGATTTGCAAATCCTCAACCCATATTCAATTGAATACACTATAAAGGCAAGATATGGATTATATTCAAACAAATAAACTAATTTTACAAATATTCACTCATTTTGAATTTGATGGCTGTAACACGTTCCAAAAAAGTTGGGACAGGGGGAGGGGCTTGTTTACCATTGTTACATCACCTTTCCTTTTAGCAACACTTAATAAGCGTTTGGGAACTAAGGCACTAATTGTTGAAGCTTTGTAGATGAAATTCTTTCCCATTCTTGCTTGATGTACAGCTTCAGCTGATCAAGAGTCCGGCTTATGTTGCTCCAAAACCTGTATGTATGTTTCAGCATTAATGGAACCTTCACAGATGTATAAGTTAGCCATGCCATGAGCACTAACATCTCCTACCATCAGAGATGCTGCTTTGGAACTATGCACTGATAATCCCCACAGTTCTTTTCCTCTTTGGCCCAGAGGACACAATGTCCATGATTTCCAAAAACATTTTGACATGTGGACTCTTCAGACCACAGGACACATTTCCACATTGGGTCAGTCCATCTCATACGCTTAGGCACAGAGAAGCTGGCACCGATCTGGGTTGATATATGGCTTTCACTTTGCATGCTAGAGTTTTAACTTGCACTTATAGATGGACAGACGAACGGTGTTCACTGATATTGAATTTCTAAAGTGTTCCTGGGCCCACGTGCTAATATCCATTACAGAATGATGTGGGTTTTTAATGCAGTGCTGCCAGAGAGATCGAAGGTCATGGACATCCAGTGTCGGTTTGAGGCTGCTTACTTGTAGAGATTTCTCCAGATTCTCTGAATCTTTTGATGATATTATGGACTGTAGATGATGAAATCCCTAAATTACTTGCAA
>JAVSBU010000022.1:2987493-3005599 GCA_033118015.1 Loricariichthys derbyi
ATAGAGAGAGAGAGAGAGAGAGAGAGAGAGAGAGAGAGAGAGCATAGAAACATGTTCCTATGTTTATCATTATTTTGTACTTAAATTTATGAATTTAAGAACAATCGAATCAGATGCTCAATATTATAAATTTGTACACACTAAGAGAAAGATATTCATAAATTCAACTTAATGATTATAGCATTATAGGCAATTAATGTTATATGCAAATTCTGCCAATTAGATATTAAAGTGAACCATGATTCATTGCGTTTATAAATAAATATTATACATATCAATAGGCATTTTATTAGCGTTAGCTTGTGTAAACCAGTACCTAAGGTGTCAGACATGTTGTCAAATTGCAAAGTTTCACTGGACTGGTGAATTTGTGACAAATTATGGAACAATTTCATCCACATTTTAATCCCAGTGATGAGCCGTCAGGGCCTGAAAAATATCTGAATCACAAACTGATGTTAATTATATTTTGTCCATGAATATTTATTCAATAATTCCAAATGGTCTGTCTAATTCCTTTCATAGCTTTTCCAATGGTTGTGCTGCTTCCAGACGTATTTTCATATTAAAGCCTTTAATCATTCTGCAGGCCCTCTAACACTAAATAGATGTCAATGAAACTATTGGTTGAACCAATCAGATTTTAAGTTGGTGTCACTAGGGCCTTCTAGCAGGCGTATGGTTATGTCACCTTATTCAGACCTGTTGTTTAAATAGGATGGTGTAATAACTAAATTAGAGTCATTGAACTGTTTTTGAAGAAAGAGAATAGATTTTGTTTACAAATAATCTGAACTTTTGGTGAGTAAAATGATTTTCCTAAATAATATTGCAGGTTTATGAGGTTATTATTGATGTTTTTTTTGTGTGTCGTGGCTGTAGCTGCAGTAGAAGAAGATTTGTTCACCCCTGGATTGTCTATTCAATAAATGCATTTGTTGTACCTACATAAGTTATTTATATACAATGCAACGTCTCTTTATACTGTATTTCTGCATATTAAGATTGTTTTTATAACCATAAATTAGTTTGAGGGCTGGGTTGATTCAGATGGAGCACTACTGAAGGCCTAGATGTGAAATGTACCGTCCACCACTGCCTTATGCTAATCTAAGCAATTGTGGGTTAATAAGGACCCAACAATGTCAGCTTGGCAGAGGTGGGATTTTAACCCTGGGCCTTCTGGTCCACAGTCCAGTACCTTAACTGCTAGGCCACCACAGTCCCCAATTTCAGACGAGGCCTATAGCTATGAGTGCCTTACTAAGGAGTTCTGTGTATACACACGACCAACTTGATGGCACTAACCACTACTAAAAATAATCCGCTAATCATGTTTAGTCGTTCTAAAAATAGTGTTAAAATCCAAGAAACTGAGTGGCTGAATAAAATCCTGGAGAAGCCGTGAGTCGTTCCGTACGCACAGTCAGTTGTTTACTCTGGCTTTGTATATCTTGGCACATGCCACGCTGTCAGTGATAAATTCCACTCAATATTAAGAGCAAACAAACCTAAACGACTGGTCATATTTTTTATGCTGCAGCATTCAGAAATGTGTATGTACACAGCACATCAATGACTGATTCAATAAACACAAACGCTGAGCAAACACAACAGACACAATGGGGTTTCATGCTCATGGCTTTTTGCCTCAGGTATAAACTCTCTGTCATTGAGGCAGTGGGTACGTGTATCTCCTAAAAGTGCCCGAATTGGTTCAAAGGTCAAAATGTCACCACACCATCTTATTTGCCTTCAACCCGCTCCCTAAATCATTTGGCGAATTAGTAGCTGGTGTTTTAATATAATTATGCCTAAATGTAAAAATTGAATGACCTATATTGATGTACAGACTTACACCATGTATAACATTGCAAGCAAAATAATTTGGTCCAATTGGACGTCATACTGCAGCTCAGAAACTCCAATATGAAGAATCGATTATATTTTATGCTGAAGTTCTTTATATCTAAACCTCACTATAATTTAGTGAATAAAAATGTCAAGTTTGTCTACAGACAGTCAAAGCTGTAAGATGATGTAAACTTTTTTGCATCTTACTGCAAAGTTTCTACATATTTATGTTAGAGTTGTTGCTAGTTAGACAACTAACCCGGTCATGCTTATTTATGGAAATAATAAAATGGTCAAGTAGGATTCAATTTAGTTCCATAAATAGTTTAGGAAAATTGCTAAATGATGAACTAATTATAAAACATGAAGCAAGTTTATGATGAAAGTACAAATACTGCACCAGTTTCAGTGGAGAAAGCATGAAGTTTCCTCCCTCATAAAATAAAATAGAACACATTAATGACCTACACGACAATGTTCTTAATTCAATCATAGGTATTTTTATAAAACCAGCTCTCTTATAAGCTGTTTAAAACATTACTGCACAGTCCTCAGAGCTTTGTCATCTTTTTTTTTTTTTTTGAATGCTCAACCAAAAATGCTTTTTTTACGCTCTAACAATTTTCAAGCTGGTGGATCAAATGATAGAAAGCCCAATATCTCAAACGAGACAAGGGCCAATCATAATCTAATGTGGCCCAGAGGTACTTTATCCTCTTAGTTAAGACACTTCAAAATGAATAGAACTGAAGGTACTTCATTCAAGAGACCTCTTTTGCCCTACAAAATGTTGAGGGCTTGACAGCAAACAAAATGGGAACCAACTTAGCCAACTTACTTTATAAGGAAATGCAAAACTGCAGTTTGGGATGTGGCCCAAGACTAAGGTCCAAACCGTGTGTATTAAATATAAAGGCAAGACAATTCATGCATTTTTACATTTTCATGCACATTTAATCCGATTTAGGGTTGAGTGCAACCACAGCTTAACCGGCATCACAAGGTGCAAGAGGGGAACAAACACTTGATGGGGCACCAAACCATCATAAGCCACAGTTTTGCCTACGATTTACTTTAGAAACACTAACTGACCTAACGGCGATGTTTGATGAAACCAGAACATACAAATTCCACAGAAGCAGAACTGGGCCAAGAACTAACCCCTGAAAAATTGTGCCATTCATATGACAAAACAATAAAGTGTATATATTATACATACTATTTAGTAAGGTACTATAAGTTACTATAAGCATTATACAGCTCCAGAGCCCCAGGTTGGAGTCTCTGTGGAGACTGAATGTTCTACCTGTTTCTGCATGGTTTCATTAAGTTAATTCTATACATGTACATTCCAACGACATGCATTAGGTCTACTGGTTTATACTGGTAAACTATACTAGTGTGAATGTGTGTGTGTGCAACAACAGTATGGCCCTCTGCAACAATTAATTTGAGTATAGCAGTGTGAATGAAAGAGTATGGTGGCTCATGGGTAGTGATGTCACCTCACAGTGAGCAGGTCCTGGGTTCGATCCCAGTTGGTCTGGGTCCTTTCTATATAGTGTCAGCATGTCCTGCCCATGGTTTACTCTTGGTGCTTCAGTTTCCTCGCCCAATCTTATACATGCTTTGGGTTAATTGATTATGCTAAAGTGGCACTAGTGTGTGTATGCACCCTGTCTAAGTTTATTTCTGCCTTACACTCTGTGATGCCAGTTAGGCACCGGCTCTCCTGTTAAGTATTACGCAGATAAGAAAGTAAACGAATGAATGGCTACAGATATGCACTGTTTAATGATATCCAATCAGTCTTCAGTTTAATAATTGAAATGATAATTTGAATAAGTTATTAAAAAAAATTTCTTTTAAGTCTGTAAACAGCTGGCAAAATATTAAAAAAGGTTTAGCATGTGCATTTGCAGTACAATGAATATTATTTAAGTTATACATTAATTTTTTTACTATTTTAATTTATTTTCATACATTTTCACATAATATGGATGAATTAATCAAACCCAGGACTCTTATCACCCACCAACCACTTACATAAATAGAAATTATATTGTCTGTGTTGCACACGGTCACTTTTAGGTGTCACAATTATCTAGTCTTCATGATTACACCAAGGATGATTTAACAGCTTAAGTTTTTGGAGAGTATCAACAGTGTGCGCAGCGGTAAACTGTCATGCAACAAAAAAACTTAATGGCTGATACTTGTATGACCTACATTGAGCTTCTGTTTCCATTTATACACATTTCTTACTGACAGAACACTTTCGAAAGAAAATATCAATATGAGACGTAACCTCAGACAATAAAATAAGAATCACTAAACACCAACATTCCAATGATTGGTCTAAAGTCACAGAATCATCCAGGCCCTTGTATTAAACGTGTCATCTTTGTGGCTGCAACTTATGCAACTCGTGTTCTTGCTACCATTGAATCTTAAAACCCGAAAAATTAGTGATACGGCACACTGTACATATTCAGCATGTTTTACACATTCAGATTCACATGTGTAATCAGTTACCATGGATACAACATAATATTACTCCTGTATCTAGTCTCTGCTATTATTAGCATGTGGAAAAAAAAACATGAATTTGTAGGAAGAACTGGTCATGTGAATACACAGAAAATTGCAGAAATTCTCTCTGCTGAAAATAGCAGCTGGTTCACCAGTTAATACCAGTTCACCCATTTTCCCGTGTCTTCCAGCTTGACTTTTTTGCCATTCAAATCTCCCTATCTTCCTCGTGCAGCTCTCAGAAACCCACCATGGCCGCACGGCAGATCTGGCTGGCACGAAAGCTGTAGCTCCCTCCTTAATACGGTGGGTCGCACCACGCTCTAATCACCAGCACCAGACCCGATTGAGGTGGGGGGAGGGGTAGAGTGAGATCGTTAAGGGCTATGGGTCTGTGTTTCGGAAATGGTTGCAGTGTTAACTAGCTTTTCCACTGGTTTTGTTGGATTGAGGCAACACGAAGAGGGCCCTCAAGGGCCCAAAGACACTGCACCTCCCTGCTGACATACACTGATAGTCCCAGGACCAGCAGCCCCAAACACACACACACAAATGTTTGTCTTTCTATCATTGTGGGAACTTTACATTGCCATAATACTACTGTAGCTAATTAACGCTATTTACACCTAACTAACCTTAGTAACCAAAAGGAAATATTTAGGCATTGCAGTTTGGGTTTCCGTCATATAAAAATGGCAGCTCTTCCTATTCTTGTAGAGACAACTAGTCCTCACAATGATATACAAACATGTACACACACACACACACACACAGACATCAAACAGAGTGTGGATAAAGCCAGCCTTCCCCCAGTTGGTTCACTTTATATTGCAGTCTCTACAAAAAAGGAGGAAATTGTTGGCTAAGCTGGCTTTTGTCAGCATGCTTCACAGGGACCAGCCTCTCATCTTCTGTCCTAGCTCCACCTTAAAGCCTGTTTTTTTTTTGTTTGGTTTTTTTTTTTGGAATACAGTTCGCTTGCTACACCAGAAAGCGATGACCCAACACACACAGTTTCCATCTTCACCTCATAGCACATCCCAGCTGACCTTTTGCATGCCAGCTTTCTTATAAGCAGTTGGTGGAATCGAGAGAGACAGTTTCAGAAGTGATAAACCAAATGAGCTTGACGTGTCGTGGACCAAAATCTCTCCTTGCGTTAGACTATCAAAGCTGTTAGTGGGAGGTTCAGATTGAGTTGCCCCAGGGTTGGCATTCGCATATGGAAATGCTGCCTCAGTGCTTTATATAAGAGATGTCATCAGCTGCTGCATCAAAACCATTGTTTTGCTTTCACTTGACTTCCACGAACAGAACTCGACGTTTATTAGGAGTGCATGAACCGGATGAATTTTACTATCATTATATATAGAAATCCTTTATCAAAATGTAATTGTTATATAAAAATGTTTTATTGACCAAATATGGATATACATTCTTGATTAATCTAGCTAAACATATACTTTGTGCCTAAAGTTTACTGGATTATAACTTGGGTCAAAGGGTGACATGGTACAGTGATTAGTGACATTTCCTCACAGCTCCAGAGATTCGGGTTCAATTGGTGTCTCTAAAGTACCCCATTATAAGCAACAATAGGCTATGGAATTGGAAAGTGTGTAAAGGTTTTAATTATGTGCATTTATGCTGTCAGTTTTAGATTCTTCTTTCCAAACCCATTGATTAACCCAATTATGAGAGTAGTTGTCCCAAGCAAATTACATCACTTTAATAGGTACACCTGTTCATTAATGCAATTATCTAATCAGCCAATCACAAGGCAGCACCTCCTTGCATTCCAGTATATAGACGTGGTTAACGTGACCTGCTGAAGCACTAGCATAGGGAATAAAGGTGATGGTTGTTTTTCAGATTCTATTGAAGGTTTCACACAGACATCTCTAAGTTTTACAGAGAGTGGTACAAAGATAAAACATCAAGTTCTCAGATTAGAGAAGAGAATGACCAAGCCGGTTCGAGCTGATAGAAGAGCAACAGTAACTCAAAATAACCACTTGTT
Source organism: Loricariichthys derbyi (assembly GCA_033118015.1). Classification (NCBI taxonomy): domain Eukaryota; kingdom Metazoa; phylum Chordata; class Actinopteri; order Siluriformes; family Loricariidae; genus Loricariichthys; species Loricariichthys derbyi. Next base: position 2,993,900 of record JAVSBU010000022.1, read on the forward strand.
AAAACCCAGATATGCAGAAGACCACCCTGAATGGACAACACCTCAAATCTTGAAGCAGCTGGGCTACTGCTGCAGAAGACAAGACAGGATGCCAGTGGTATCAGATAAGAACAGGCAAATAATTGCACAATAGAAGATTGGTGGTGGTGTAATCAGGTCAGAAAACCTCCTAAACAGCAAGGCTCATGGGCTGTTCCCTGTCAATAACTTACAGTACCTACAAATAATGGTCAAATCCAGCTGCCTACAGGATGTTGGTGCCCCAAGGATCCGTGATGTATGAGAGCAACAAATCAGATACCATCTGGTCTGAATGGACAGAAGCACCATGGCTCAGAAACGTTTAATGCTGGTTATAGTAATAATTTGTCAATACATAGTGCAGCGCCCCCTGCTGTATGGTTTTGCCCAGTCATGGCCTGGTCAGAGTGCATATCACATTAAGCACCTACAATGGCCAGGATGAGTGTCAGAATGGTGCAGGGTCTGATTTCGTTTTTGTCATTTGGGTACCTTGGTTTACTTTGGTGATCCTTCTGGCACCAAGATGCACTGTGTGAAGACGACAAACCAGCAGATGAGTCTGGATAATGCTCTGAACACCCTAGGTCTAAGACTTTTGAAAAATTTCACTTAATGGTTTGGCAATTTGTCCAGGTCCAAAAAAACTTCAACACAATGAGATGATTCCTTCATTACTGACAATGCTGGACCATCACCCCCCTCTCTCCACGCTGTATTATTAACATTCACAATAAGGCTAAGAACCCATGTTTTAAGCTGGTAAAAATGATGGTTTGCTATACGTTAGATATATGAATCCTTTCCTCTGGCGAGCTCACACAATGAGATTGTGTAAAGCAGCCCGATTCATTCACTTGATGTGAGATAAGCAACAACGTTTGGTGACAGTTTGGAGCACAGCCTGAATGATCAAGCACTTGTGGGCAGAATTCTGTTCTTCAGTGTCAGTTTCATTATGACATGAGCAACCAAGAACCTGCTACAATTCCCTGTACATATTCACAAAGAGATATACAAACTTCTAAAAACCGTGATTTATTTCTGAACCATAAAGCTGTTCGTTCTGAATGCACGGCATACGGCAGCCGCTCCAAAAGCATTGTGGTGATTAAGAGTCTGGTCGTTCTGCTTTTCCACTCCACAAAAATACACACAGCATGGCAATTTATGATATGTGGATGACTCAGTGTTTCTCTGCCCACAGAACAATAGTCACTTCAAAGATGCAAACCTCTGGGTTTACTGATGTACCATATGGAGGAAAGCCAGGAAGGAATCAAAGGATCTAACAGACAGTATGCAAAGCTTCCCGCTGAGGCGTTGAAACATTCGGTGCTATTTACAATGTACATAGGTGCACATTATATTTAGCTCACTGTCACAGCACACGTAGCTGCCATAACACGGCACATACGAAACCATATGTACTTCTAATTAAAAACAGAGCAACAGGTAACATCCACCTTATACATGCTTATTGATCCAAAAGGCACATAAGGATACTGCATAAAGTAAGCAAAGTAAAATTGACAGGAACATTTGCAAGCCATAAATTTCAGTCGCAGTACACTGACGAATGCGTGCGGTGTTTAAAAACTCCAGCAGCACTGCTGTCTCTGATCCAGTCGTGCCAGCACAACACACCACCATAAGCTACCTGCTCTGTGGGGGGTCCTGATCATTAGAGAGCTTAATAAAGTGGCCGGTGTTGCTGTGTTTCACATGTAATGACACACCATCGTTAAACTAATCCCATGTAGTTTCCTATTTCTATTGAAATGTTTTGACAGTGCCGTGCCCCTAAACCTCAAGTTGGACATGACTTTTAGGTCTGCGTTTGGAGACCTGGAGACATGGAGAAATGCCATTTTGGCGTTTGTGCTCACAATAAAACGAGGTCGTGGCAGGTAACAAGTGTTATTTGGAAACAAACAGAGTAGAAAATACCACTGCACCGGTGTCAGATGTTCTGTTGCATCAAACTACCCAAAGAACCACAGACACGTTTATAGCCATGAAAAGAGCAAACAGTAATACAATGCTTATTAATAGACTGCCTGCGTTATTATAAAGCCCATAGTCCACATATTATTGGCTTCTAAAGAATGACACAATTTGGATTTCCAATCCAAACTTTTGCTTCTGCCGTGGTGACAGAGCACACAGCCAAATGTTCATAAATCTGCCAGTGCACACACTAAAAACGGGAGTTTAAATTTACCCTAGCTTCTCATCAACAGAGGTAAAGAGCTTGCGTCGTGAGCCATGCAAGCACTGTTGCGTTCTGAGAAGAGGAAAGCGTGTGTACGGAGGGTAGTAGATCTGAGCGTGACAGATTTATCATTCCATGCTCTAGCCGGATGAAAGTGAGCAATAAATAATGTGGGAGAGAAGAAAGCTCCCCATTGAACATAATCAAGTAGATCCTTTTGACTCATCTGTCACTCCTTTGGGTTTAGTGACAGCAGGTGGTCCAAGGTGAGGTCAGAGTGGCTGAGTTTAGCTCCACTCTAACATATATCAAAAAAAAAAAACCAAGTATAACTAATTGATTATTGTTTTAGCTACTTCATGTATACTAGCTGTATAACGATGCTTAAATTTGCAAACCTTTCAGAATTTTCTGTAATTGAGAATAAACATGACCTAAAACAAAAGTCAATGTCACACAAGACAAAAAATTTGTGTTTTAATTATGGAGAAGATCTCAGCAGTTAGTGTGGCTGCAGCACAGCTCCAGGAAGCCACGGTTGAATCCCGACCTCGGAAAGAGTCTGTGTGGAGTTTGTATGTTCTCCCTTTGTTTGGGTGGGTTTACTTCCTGTACTACGGTGTCCTCTAACAAAGAGGCATTCAGATATGAATGTGTCTCTTGTTATGGACAACCATGGATGCTGATGCAGCCTTAAACTCAAATTCAAACAAATCAGTCCAATTTACTGAGGAAAAATGAATCTGTTATTTATTATATTGACAGAAATTTCACCCAGCTTTTTTCATTTTGAAGGTGTTTTAGGTCATATTTATGCAGAAAAATAGCACATTCCAAAATGTTCACCAACTTTCAAGCACCGCTGCATTGCATATGCTGAATCAAACGAAATTTTGCATACCGTCTATACAGAAGGAAGAAAAACAACACTGACCTAAAACTTATCTATGCAGTTCGCCATATGTATTCTTTAATCTGTGATCTAATTATGTGCAAAAACTAAGCTTTGACTAATGCGTTGCAGAGCTGTGTTAGCCAGATGTTCCATGCCCTACCTTATTACTTGCTCCTACTGAGCCATCAACAACAATTAAAATGATTAACATATCCCGACAAAACAATCACCAAGCTGCCGCTGAAACCGTTAACCAAAAATAATCATTACGTGCTTTCACGTAAGAAAAAACAACCCAGCTTGTTTACAGTGCATTACCCACTTTACTGTGCTCTTCTCACCTTAACGACAGTCGTTTTTCTTTTTTGACGAGGTTGCACGCTACTTTAATCTGCATATTTGAATATACTTTTGCAACACGAAAAAAATCTGGTGGAATCCTGGTTTGTTATGCTGAACTCACGTAGGATTTCTGCTTCTATGACATGTGACTTGTTAAATACACCAACTTTTTTAATTTTAAACTGAGGTGAAAATCACACCCATAGGAAGTCAGTCAGAAGCACTTATTATAAAGGCCCTATTATTAAAAAAGCATATTATTAAAATCTAAATTAGTTACCATAGTGCATATGTGACTGCATATTGATTAATGCTGCAATTTTAAACAGGCAGCTTCTTAAGAATTTCCTTGTTAACAGACTGGTGCACCAACCCATTTCAGTGATGTTCGTGAGTCAAGCTGCAACTGTGCATGATCGCAAACGCAAAAAACAATTCAACAATTAAGCAAAATGATCTCAAAGACACACGCAGCCAGCAAGCTGCATATAAAAATGCAATTCTAAAAGATTTAGGCTGTATGGTTCAGCCCGTTCTCCATTATATGTACACGCAGTATGCGGAATTAATGTTCTTTGACCATACACCTCAGTCATCTCGTGCTGACTGTCATTTACCATGTGTGTCACAGTAGGATATTGAGAAATGAGATGCCTCCAGCCATGAGACTAATAGCAACATCATGCATAGGATACAAACTGATGCAAAATAAGCAGCACGGTGGTTGTACAGCAGTTTGCTTATTTGCTTACATCGTTACCAATCCTGATTGTCACATCAATTAGAGCTCGTGAGATCTGGAACGGAGTCTGTGTTGCACTGCACGTGACCAACACTATGGAGCAGATTTCCAGACATTACACTGAGGACTTCATTACACTGTAGAGTCTGATGAACACGATGCTACTCTAGCGAGTTCATAAGAACTACGTACAATCAACTCTGCACCACACCGTAATTGTTTGAGCTTTTGCAATAAACCCAAACCAAAGAATTAAAAGCCTGATGCCACCCTTTTAAACTCTCAAAATCAGGCCTATGAATAGTGATGTAGCTGTAGCTACTAAAGCAGCTGTCAAACTGCTTTTATATCCTCAGAAGTGCACAGTGAATTTGTTAAAGCATACACTAGTTGGTCGGCTTTTGACACCGGCCGGAACGGTGTTACTGTTTTAGATGTCAGACAAGCTTCACTGCTCGAGCAAACAACAAGCAAGCTGAAGCAAAGTCTGAATGTGTGTGTTTTAGTGCTGGAGCTCTCATTTTATCCTACCAAGCTCATATCTCCTGCACGAATATACTAGGGTTGTCAAAACTAATATATAATGTGTTAACTAGTTGTAATTACATTGTAATAACATTGTAATAACATTAATATAATGCTGTGTGTGTGTGTGGAGGGGGGATAATAAAACATTACACTTATAAAAGACGAAAATAGATCTTCTGCTAAGGCTTCCTATTGAATTCTTTAAACTTGGTGTAGAAAACGTGCCTAATTAACCTCCATATTACTGGACTCCATTTCAGAGGTGTCCTATACTTCCCTCCACACTTCAATGTGGAAAACCTGGTGACGGCACGAAAAATTGTCCAAATATTCTTCAAGTGAGAAGAGCATGTAGTGTACTTTTGCATGCAATGAGATAAACCTCTGCAGGTACTTTATCAGCTTGTATCATTTCTTAAATCAGGGATTGAACTTAGATGGCGGATATTTGTTTAGCCAAACATAAAAGCCATGCTGCTGAGAGTGAGCGGAATATCACACGTTTTAGTCTTACAGTGCTCACTAGGAGATTCATGAATTACTTTCTTACTGGAAAAAACAAACTCATGCAAGAATAAATGTTCTTTGTCAAAGAAACAGTTCTTGTTATTTAGACTCATTATAATTAGACTCCTGCCCATCCTTCTGTAACTCTTTGCTCGAGTCTTGATGTATTAGTGTAGAAAAGCAGGTTTGCGTGTAGGAGGTGACAAAGTCTTGTATACTCACAGTTTGAGCTGTCAGGTCACTCAGGGTCCAACGTTGGATCAGGGGCTCATCCTCTCACCACTTATCCCACCGCAGGACAAAGATAGAGAGAAGAGACAGAAGAGAGAGAGGGTCTTTCCTCCTCGCTGCTCTATACGCTTGTACAAGTAGAAGAGAGAGGCAAAGAACACAGAGTGAGAGAGAGAGAGAGAGAGAGAGAGGTGGGATGGGTCTGCAATGCGATCCTGGAAGAAAGCGAGGATCAGAATCAGTGTTGCTGCTTCTTTGGCGTGCTGAGCGTGTCTTCACACATAGCTGGGAGCCCAGTGCGGTCAGCCACACGCGCCTGCAGTGTGTGTACACACACTCATACAATCGCACACTCAGGAGGGGGTGGAGGGGGTAGAGCCTAAGCATTCACTCACTGGCTGAGGCTCCTTACACTGTGAGAAACATCAGAAAGGGAAAGCACAGTGGAGGAGGGAGGGATGGAGGAAAGCAAGCGGGGGAAGGAGGAGGAGAGAAAGCGGAGGAGGAAAGGATGCTCTGACAGTTTCACGCAATCTCTTCGCTCGCGTTTCCCGCTAACACAACCTGACAGATACTGAATGACAAAGGAGCGGTGCCTCCTCATCTTTGTTCACGGTGTCTCCCCATTTCAAAAGCTTCCTCGTTATGAAGATACACTATATCTCTCATTTAAAACATAACACACATGCTTTGAGCAACACTAAGCACTGGTACAGTGTGCTACCAGCCCTGACGTTTGTGCAGATAAAGTTCAGCAAGTTCAAAATTCTGCTCTTCACGTCCTTCCCGGGATGATATTACTATCCAAGTCTCTATAGGAATATGTTTGACGGTGATGGTTTTCCCTTTAATCAGACACCTATGTGCAAGAATTGAATGTCTGCTTTCTTGCATTTAGTTTATTTCATATAGTTTGTTGCTTTTTGTTTGCTATTACACACACGCTGGTTATGGTTGTGCTGGTATGATAGTATGATGCCCAGCCATCAGGATCCTGTATAGAGCACCATATTGGAGAAATGGAGAACAACCAAAACAGTGCCAGAATAGCTGAGCGACTGAGTTTAGATCTACAAGATGGAGCAACAAGGCCTAAAAGTGAACACACCATTTAAAAACTGCACACTAACAAACCCTACTGTGGAAGCATAACGGTTAAGGCACTAACCTATGGACCAGAAGGTCCAGGGTTCAAATCCCATCTCAGCCAAGCTGCCACTGTTAGGACTCTGAGCAAGAGACGCAACCTACAATTGCTCAGATTGTAAGTCGCTCTATAAGAACGTCTGCTAAATACCATAAAGGTATAAATATCAGTGTGACTGCAGTGCTGAGATCTGTGCTGATCCTACACAGGGTCCTGAACATTAGAGAACAGAGTAAAGGGACATTTAGAGAAACAGATGATAGTCTGTACCTGAAACTATAAAATGCATCAATACGGTAAGGAGAACTGAAAATCCACAATGAGTGTAAAAACAAAGAAGTGCACCTAAAAACACCAATTAATGAGAAAGTGAAAACAATTAGGCATTTTTGCACATTAATTTAAAAAGGAAAACTAAATACTAATGTTCCTGTGAAATTGAGACCCTTCGCTATGACACTTGACATTTAGCTCTGGGGGCCTTACGGGTTTCATCTTTGAGATGTTTCTACACCTTGATTGGAGTTGACCTGTGGTAAATTCAGTTGATTGGACATGATTTGGAAAGACACGCCTGCCTTGATAAGGTTTCACAGCTAACATTGCATATCAGAGCAAAATCCAAGCCATGTGGAGGAATGAACTGCCTGTAGATTTCAGATTGGATTGTGTGGAGGCACAGATCTGGAGAGGGCTACAAAACTACAGTACTGGAATTTCCCAAGAGCACAGTGGCATTCGTAATTCTTAAATAGAAGAAGTCTGGAACAACCAGCACCCTACCAAACTAAGTAATCGGGGAGTGTCTTTTTAAGAGATGAAAGAGATGGGACTGTGGTAGCCTAACGGTTAAGGTACTGAACTATGGACCAGAAGGTTCGGGGTTCAAATCCCACCTCTGCCAAGTTGGGTCCTTGACCCTTAACCCACAATTGCTGTATAAATTTTAAGTGGCTCTGGATAAGAGTCTGCTAAATGCCATAAATGTAAATGACCAAGGACCCAATGGTCACTCTGGCTGAGCTCCAAATATCCTGTGTGCAGATGGGAGAAACTTCCAGAAGGTTAACCATCACTGTAGTGCTCTAACAATCTGGGCTTTATGGCATAATGGCCAGACAGAAGACTCATCAATAAAAGACATACACATGGAGTAAAATATTAACCTAAACCAAATCCATTTTGTTTTATATAATGCAGTTTTAAAATTTACTCAGCTGGTATCTCTTCCCAAGCCTCTTGGCGCACCAGCCATGGTTCTTCTAAAGACTTTGGTTCTCTCATTTGCTTTTGTATCTTCATATAATCCAAGACTGACTCTGTGATGTTGAGATGGTGCTACCAGCACTACCATTTTTCTTCTCTTTGCTGAAGATGCTTTAGGACTTTGACTGTGTTTGAGGTCATTATCATTCAGAAAAACTAATCTGGGACCAATCAGATGCCTCCCTGATGGATCTCCATGACGGATATGAATCTGCCTGCACATCCAAATCATCAACTCCATTTGCAGTAACACTGTTCCAAACAGCTCATAACCTAATTTGTGCTTCACTGTCGAATGCAGACAATGATCCATGCGGTGCTCGCCAGCCTTACAGCAGACAAACTGCCTTCTGTTAGATTCTAAAGTCTCATATTTTGCCTAATCAATCCAGGAAACCTCCTGTCATTGCACTGCTGCCCAGTTCTTGTGTTTTTTTTTTTTTTTTTTTTTTAAAGCTTGGCTTTTTAATCACAAGTCTTACATGAAAACTTTTGAGAGGACTTTTCTTTACTGTAGATGGGTGTACCAAGGACAATGGATTTGTGCTAGCTCTGAGCTGAGAACGCTGCTAGACATCTGATCTAAAAGAAAGAAAAAAAAAAGTCTGGAGATCAAGTCTTCTGCACTCAGTTTCCATGGTGGACCAATGCATTTCATGTCCCCAAAATTGCCCATTTGTACCATTATGTGCCTTTTACCATCCACATTGGATTCTGACCATAGTCAATCTTTTAAGACATCCTAGGCTAAAAGACATTTTTATTTCCTATTGTAATTTATTATAATGCAAGACCTTGGCTATTAAAGTGAACGAACGTCGATCAGATGTTAAACAGCACATACCTGTATTTGTGCAAATGAGCTTGGTCATCTGGAAATAATTGAATTTCAGCTTGGGAAAGATCTTGCTAATGTAAGATAACCAGTTTTCTTGTTCGGTTCCTAAAATATTTACACAGTGGTGTTTATATACAAATGTATTTAAGATGTTGTGGCATGTAGTCCAACAAGCTCAACTTAAACATGAATGAGCTGTACATTTTGAGCTGACAAACTCTGATATTCACCATGTATAATGTGGCCAGCAGAAAACGGAGTCTTGTTCCACTGTGCCACCCAAACACCATCAGTGTCATCTTAAAATTCAGTGGTAATGGGAATCATATGCATGTTTCCTTTTGCAATGTAGACAGTTAAGACTGGACAGACAGTGAAATCCCACAGGGCTCATCTCACTCCCTTCTTAATTAAATTCTTCCTCGTTAGCCTGCACAGGAGGCCGAGAGACATGACGCATCTAAATCCAATCACATCAAATCAGATCTTTTTTTTTTTTTTTTATTTTGGTGTGGGCGTGCTTACTCTTCAGCAGCGTCTATCTGTCTTTTGGAATTTAGAGTGTAGCTGCTGAAATAAGAAACCTTAGAGGCTTTTACGAGTAGCATCTAGTCCAACTGAGCGGCACTTTACTGACAATCAGTCCATACTCCACTCACATTAACATGGAAATGTACTCTAAAGTGCTGTTTAAGCACGCACGCGCACTCACACACACACACACACACACACACACACACACACACACACACACACACACACACAGTCATTTAGCACATCTGCTGTATGGCTCCCTTGTGGTGAGCCATCATATCCAGTTTACACTGTGGGCCTGAGGTGAGACCCAGAGTAACATTCTGTCTTACCTTTCTGGATGATGCCCCTTCTTCAAACCCACCCTTGTCACTTACCACCTCTAACAGGTCAATGGAGCTGCAGATATCCTCTGACCCTACAAAGTATAGCGATATCTACCACTGCAAAACGTGGTAATAATAGTTCTGCAACTCCTCCATTTGCTAATTGGCTTGTCTGCTTGCAGCCACCACTAAGGGTCATGGAATTTTGTGGGTGGCATCTGTAAATAGCTCATCAACACCCCAGGTGTGCTTCCCTTCAGAAATTCTCTTGCATTGGTAAATAATGGGTGGGGGTCGATGTTGGGGAGGGGAGTAACCATGCAGAGCTATGCTAACTGTCTGAGACAAGAGGCTGGAATAAATAACGAAGCAGCCAACAGAAGTCGTTTGAAGTACAAAATCGCTTTTATCTTGCCATGCCAAAAAAAAAGGGGGGGGGGGGGAGACGACTGAACTGCAGGCTCAAAACAATGAAGACATTTTTGACGCTTTTAGAGAATGACTAGCAAGACTTTAAGAGCAGTTTGATGGGAAGCAGGAGAGCTGCTATAAATGCTATAAAAGTTGCTAAGGCTTCCTGTAGTGTTCAAGGACTGAAGCAGGGCATCGAGGACACGCCGTGTCCATCTTACAGTGACTTGTATACACACAACGATGACTGGGAACTCTACAGCACTGATTATTTCCCTCAGACATGTCACATCGGAGAAGAGTCAACAGAGGGGAGAGCAGGACCTGAATTTATTCCATACTATCTACTGGGCTCTGTGTGATTCTGTGTAATGTTATCCACTGTATTCTTTCTATAATGTGTTCCAGAGAAGCTGTTAGATGTTAACCATGGAAACCACACATTGGGTTGATTCACTAGAGAATTCAGACTCATCATGTCTCCTTAAACACTGTCAATTTTTTATTTGATGAATCTGTTTTAATTTCAGCTGTGTTTCAGTATCATTAAAGCGTTACCTATATATATATATTTTCTCTCTGATTGGGACACTTGCTAGTCACATGACTTACTTTGTCAGTCTCAGTTGGTAATTTCAAGCACATTTGTGTGTACGTGCATAATAATCAGTGCTTTATTCAGTAATCTTATCCTGATTTGGAGATGTTGTGCAGTAACAAGCCCCTGATAAAATCAGGATAACAAGAGCTAATTAGATTTAGTCGAACCAGAGATGGCGAGTGAATTATATAGAGAGTGGGAGGCTGAGCTGCCGTTAGCTTGCCCCCGCTCAGTTTCTTTTTTTATTTATTTGTTTTTTGGTTAAACTCGAGACTCCGTCTCTGCCTCCTAATAAACCAGGAACGCTTGTCATCTAATGTTTGTTAATAAATCATTCATATGACATCGTTACCAACTGCATGTTAATTATCTACAGCATAATATTAATAATTTCCTTTTCAAATAGATCATCTTGGTTAATGCGAGCAAACATTTGCACATAATTTATGCATCGAGTCAATTTACCAATTAGCAAACCAGTCAATTGGATGGATCGATATCTAAACATCAACATGAGGTCACCTTTGTGATGGCTTTGCATATCATTTCCCAAAATACACTTATTAAAATATTTCTAAATAGGTGCAAAATAAATCCAATACAAACATTTTCCATTATATGACCAAATGAGGAGGTGCTAATACTTATTATTCTTTAAGAAAGGACATTAACAGCGCCATTACAGCCACACTCACTACGCATTTAATTCATTAAGGTCATATTTGGTTAAGTCATTCGCAATTTCACACTTAAACAACTTCACTGTAAATACACCCAAGAGAACTTGATTTTTCATTTTTACCAAAAATACTGAATTACCTGTATTCCTTCAGTACTTTTAATTTATACCTTATATCCTGACTCCACCAACATGCTTGTATTTAAACTAGTGCTGGGCAACGGTGAAAAATTTTAATCGCGATTAATCGCATCTGGTCATTGCGATTAATCGCAATAAATTTAAAGAGAAATATAAATTATATCAGGGGGCAGCAAAAAAAAGTTGCAGTGCAGGTAGCAAATTAACATTTGATTATGAGCTCTATTCCTCAGACTTATCATTTTGTTTCCTCTTTGCACCAAGCCAGTTGCTAAG
>JAVSBU010000022.1:3022144-3033374 GCA_033118015.1 Loricariichthys derbyi
TCCTTCTTGGCTAACCTCTTCCTCTGAATAGCTTCCTGCACTTCACTATTCCACCACCAGGTTTCCTTATCTTTTCTATCCAGATGATACACCAAGTACCTTCTTACCTGTCGCTCTAATCACTGTTGCTGTAGGAGCCCAGTCATCTGGAAGCTCTTACCACCCAGAGCCTTTAACAGCTCCTCTCTGAACTCGTCATCACATTCGTCCTTCCTCTGCTTTTTACCAAGTCATATTTACTAGGCAGGGCTTTCTTAGCTAGTACATTGCTAATGAGCTAATCAGCACAAACAGAACTTCAGAACTAATCAGCACTTTTTCTATCCATCTGCTGCAGCAATTACTGATTACTAACTCGATTTATGATCAGTTGTTTGGCAAAGACTTTAAGACACTTTTTCTGAGTTCTGAGGTGGAAAAACACCAGAAATAAACATGGCCTTTAATGCCTCTGTACTTTTTAAAGGACCTTGGTCGAACAACTAATTTTGTTTGCAGAAAGTAACCAAGGTGAAATGTTGAACTAAATTGGAGGATTTCATGGAATATTTACAAAAAGTATATTTCCCTCCAGCAGCTCATAATTAGGCTGATACTTGACAGATGGAGCAGTACATCACACTCTTCCTAGTGAGGAACTGCATCTTTTTAAATATGTCACAACCTGATGATAAAAGCTGGAAAAATAATTGATTAGTATGTTTAGTAAAAAGTTGAGATTGAAAGTATGTGAATGATTCAGAATTGTCCATATTTCTGCCTAAATATGACTAAAACATAATCAGATTTTTATACAAGCCCTAAAAGTACACAAAGGAGGACAATGAATGAAACAAAAATTTCTATATTATAAACATTTATGTCTTTATGAATGATACAATATTATATCAATGAGTGATAAAAGTTTGTGAAACTAAGATTAGCAGGTAATTTTATTTTTTATTTTTTGCACGGTGGTTAGCACTGTCAGCTCACAGCTCAGATCTCCAGTTCTATCTCAACCCCGGGCTCTATCTGTGTGGAGTTTGCATGTTCTCCCCATGTCTATATGGGTTTTCTCTGGGAACTCTGGTTTCCTGGCACATTCCAAAAGGCATGTGTAGGTTAATTGGTGTTTCCAAAGTGCCCCCTAATATGTGAATGAATGGGTGAGTATTTGTGCCTTATGATGGACTGGATTGTGCCCGACTTCTGCTTTATGTTGCAACAATGAATGAATGAATGTTTTCTATCAGAGTCAGACGTGACTGATCACCCTGTTGTATTTAGAGAACAGGAATCTGATCCCGACACGTTTCTGGAAGTGTATAATATTGACAAAGAGATTTCTGAGGACAACAGAGATGTTGATGCTGCACCAGGTTAGAAGAACATCTCTAAATAGTCTGGACATCACCAATCCAGAGTCAGATACAGCATATGTACAGAAAATGTGACCCATGTGTATAACCATATGCACCATTTTAGAGACAGGAGGAATGGAGACATCCCATAGTATTAAATCATTATAGGTATTAACGAGAGGTAATTACAAGATACAAACTATTGTGATACATTTGCACATGTTCACAGTGATATAACTAGGCTACACATTTCTTTGGTGATATGGTTCCAGTTTGGATTTCAGCTAAATGCTAAAACAATGAGAGTGAGGCAAAGTGTGTTACACTCCTGCTCCTCTTGGCTACACGGCTTAGGGATTGCAATAAGCTATAATCGAGTGAGGAGATGTTCAAAAATGATGTATTGTTCAAAGCTAGTAACATTTGAAACTCGTTTAAGTGTTAGGTTTCTAAATGGCTTCAACCAAACTAATTCTTAAGCCTAATCAGTTTTATGATCCACGATTACACAGTGGTGAAGGGACCGAGCTCATAGTGCAATTTGCAGTAACATTCGGCTTCCCAAACGTAAGGAGAGAGCAAAACTGCAAAAGCCATCGCAAAACTTTTACATTCATATAATAAAATTAGTTTTGAAAGAGTTGGTGTAAAATGAGCTTTGATTTACTCAAGAGAGTGTAAAAGAGATGATATCTTAAGTTTACTTAATTATTGTATACAACAAAATATGGGCAAAATGGGTCCAAATTATGGCTGGGATCTACAACCCCAAATCAGAAAACGTTAGGACAGTATGGAAAAATGCAAAGAAAATAAAACATTGACTTAAGACTTTTAAATACATTGTACACAGTAGGAATTCCATGTTTTGTTTTGTTTTTTGTAGTCAACCTAATTTTATTTGTTAATAAACATCCTATTCAGAGTTTCTTTCAGGTACATTGTTTTTAAAAAAATAATTTTCTCATTTATTTACACTGATACTGATCATCTTTGCTCATCAAAGACTCAGCCTTTCCTGGATGTTGCATTTTCTATCAAATTATTATTACAATGACCTGTTTGAAATAGTATAAATTTTTAGTTTTTGCCTCGTTACTGGGTTTTGCTCCCGTCCCATTTGGAATGTGTTTCACTCCTGAAATCCAGCAGATGAAGAATATTTATAAACCAATTAAATTAAGTTAAAAAACACGATGTATTTCCGGTTCATACTGTCTGCAATGAAAAAAGTCAAACTAAGTTTAAAAAATATTGTGTGATTTTCATATGCATTTTCCATACTATCCCAACTTTTTTTTTTTTTTTTTTTTTTTTTTTTTGTGGGGTGGGGGGGGGGGGGGGGGTGTTGAATATTGGTGCTAAATACCAATTAAAAAATTAAAATGCACCAAACAGCACTACTTTTTCTTTATCTTGTCTCAATATCTGAAGAATGCATTTCTCAAAACTTTATTTGTGCTATTCCTTCACAGCTGCTATTTGCCTAAACAATGAATGAAAGGCCCAACTTTTACATATAAATGAGCTAATTTGCATTAACCATATAAGGATCTCGTGATATCCAGACTGGGTTTGTGGCTTTTACCACTGCTGTATCCGTTTAAAAAAGCTGAGACGCGAAGTCAGCAGCCTCATTTAGTTACTCATGGTGGATGTGTGTGCTTAGAATGAGGAAGGTTTCCTGGTTGTTTGTGCACATAAATTTATGCCATGTTTTATAAACGAGGCCCTGGCCTTGACTCATCTCTGGCTCCTCTGCATTTTGCTCTGTGCTGTAGTCTCTTCAGTGCAGCGCTACCTGTTCAGGTTTATAAACAACGAGGTATTAATCAATAATGTAATAAAAACTGTATACTATTAACAAAACTAATGCTAAAAGTCATTTACATTCATTGTGAAAGCAGTTACAAAATCAAGCATGCTGGCAGCTCTTGGTCATCACCCAACAGGAAAAGGAAGGTCAATAGTGATGCCCTGAAGATGGCACAGGAACATGAGTAAAACTTTTAAGAACCCTTTACCCAAATACTTGTACACAGAAAATAGCTCTTAGAAAAACTGGGACTGGTGCAGTGGTTTAACGTATGAGCTGAGGAGGAGCAGCAATGCTGATTTAACTGACAATTTCCTAGAAAAACCTTAACAGTAATAAGATAACAATTAAATAAACAGGATCTGAACTGCATGCTGGGAACTGCTGAAGTCACCATGTCCACTTTCATGCTGGGCATCCCAGCATAAACATCCCAAACATCCTGAGCCCTTTTGTCTCATTAAGGCAGACTTTTGAAATACTGACACTGCAGATTTTAAGTTTCTTAATTACTTTGATCTACATAGTGAATGTGAAAAGCATAATTTTACTCAAAGGTAACCATTTGCTAAAAAAATTAATGTAGTCCTATTTATCCTGGGTGGTACACTGCTATTGTAAATTGAAATGTGGTACATGTATTCTCAGCTTATTCATATCATGAATAAATTGAACAGAAAAACAATTTGCGTTGGAAGCAGCAGTTGGCTACAGGTAAGTAAAGGTTCTTATAAAGAAATACATATTTTAAAAAAGTACTTTTACATTCAAAAAGTAGTTGATTATCTGCTTATTGAAGTAAATATTTTAACAATCTATTGACTGTATAGGAAAAATGAAATTGAATTGAAACTACATTTAAACATTTAAAGAAACTTATTCTGGACCATTTACCATTCAAGCTTGGATATATTCTATCCTTTAAAGTTATTAGCACGGATAGTGCAATTTATTTTTGTTTTTATTATTGTAGTATAAAATAGTGTTTCTTGGTTTTTATGGTGCTGCTTGTTCAGTAATGTTCCCTAACAAACTTCTGAGACAGAACAGTTATACTGAGAATAAATTACGCTGGTGGATTATTTACTAATTACGTGACTTCTGAAGGAAATTGATCACAGTGGGTTTTATATAGGGGTATAATAGTACAGGAGGCTGAATACAAATACACACCACACTTTTTGGATTTTTATTAAAAAAAATTTAAAGCCATGTATTGTCTTTTCACTTCACATACTTGCTACTTCATGATCTATCACAAAATCCCAATAAAATACGTTAAAGTCTGTGGGTGTAATGTGAAAATGTGGAAAAGTTTGAGAGGTAGGAATACTTTTGAAAGGCACTGTATATTTTAGCATGAACAGCCTCCTCAGCTGGCAGTAGGTGTGAATGGTGTCCATATCGGCTCCCAGCATGCACTGCAGTTCTCATACGCCAAGTTTATTTTTGTTACATAGTACAGAATGTTATTTTAGCATTGTGTTCCATGTACATAGTTGCTCACATTCTTAGCAGTGTTCAGAACACTCATGAATGTTGCAATTAAAAGCTGATTTACTGCTATCAAGTTACTAGCATTCTTCAATAAAGCTGAACACCTGGGTGGAAGAGTGAGGGGCTCGAGACCAGCAGTTTGTTGATTTCACTTCTCTAACAACCAATAATGAGATGAAATGAAACATTATATGAAAAAGGAGGTAAGCCTTGGTTTGCTAACATTATTTGGATAACATGTATACTAGTTATCTATACTAGCACAATAGCCAACTGCTACAGAACCTACATGCTAACCAGTCATTTTAAGTTCTCTCAACTTTGGAGATTCAACCTGGATTAACAGTCTCATTTACAGATATTTGTGTGACACAAAACAAAAAAAAGATAAAAATGTGGACAGCAGCCCCTAGTTCACAAACTAATCTAACCTCTAGTTAAGACGTATTTCATCCTAACTTCAGCCATGTGCATATAACCTCAGACTGATCCACTTTTCCCAAGTTCAATCGTAGCAATGCCAAATTAAAGTTTTGTTCATGTCCAGCAGAACAGGGATGTCACGTGGACGTAACGCTCGGTTCTTGGTTATGGAATCTGAAAGACATGCTTCAGTTTGCCTTGAGAAATACTGCAAAGAAAATTCAACATGACATCAAGATCATGGCTGTCTTGTGAATCCGTTTCTTGCATTTGGTCAGTAGAAAAAGCCATCAGCTTTGCTTCAAAGCCACACAAGAGAAAATCAATCACAGGTGCCAGGAGTGATACAACTTGAGCTGCAGTTCCACTAAACAAATGTCTCCTGAGCAAATACATGAAAGATGCATAATGCCCCACACTGAAGCTCATTTATTTGAAGGCCAAACATTCAGAAAACAGAAAAAAATGAGAGCTGTCAGCATAAGGAGCCCTTATAAAGTGAACGTGAGTAATTATTGTAGGACTGCGGGAGCGTACAAACCTATTAATCTCTCCAAATCTATACTGCACAAATGCATATCATGTATGGGTACAACAGTTACTGGCAGAATCAGCATACCAACAAAAGAACGGAGAAACACAGATGATACAGTTCCTAACGCCACATCTAATCCTATTTAAAGTATTTGCATAGTAACAAATTAAACAGCAAGCATAATTATTATACATAAAGTTAAGTGCCTTTTGTTGGATGGATGAGATCATTTTATAGAGGTATATAGAGGTCGTCTCTCTAATGCAACCACACAAGTTTGTCAGTTGCTGATCCCTCTTGGCTGTGTTTCCCTCTGGTTCTTCACTTTTATAAACCTTTTTTGCCATGTTGCCACAGTTACTGCTGCTGGAGTCTCATGCTGCATTTAATGGTACAAAGTTTTTATTGTTGTCAATAGATTTTGTACTTTTAAAAATAACCAACTACATTTCCTCTTTTCTCTCTGAGCCAGTGTTCCAGTGGGTCCATCCTGGTCCCACACTGAGATGCTCTTGTACATCATCTCCACCCAAGCAGTTCTTAACCAGCTCCACCATGCTCACACTGCTGAGAACAGTGACTCTCTCCCTCCTTCAGTTGGATGGGGAGGTCGTGTGCTGAGATACAGGATTTAAGAATGAATTTATGTACTGAACTACAGCAATTTATAATTTCCTGATGGTTTTTGCTTGTTTAAGGTATTTCTGTGAACCTATTGGTTATTACTTATACCTTTAAATCCAAGGAGGATGAGCCCCCTTTTTGAGTCTTGGTCCTCCCAAGGTTTCTTCCTATTAACGTTTAGGAAGTTTTTTCTTGCCACTGTTGCTCAAATTGGGAATGAGTTGTAAAGCTCCAATGCTCCATTGTAAAAAGCACTATACAAATAAATTTGACTTTGACTTTTGATGTGACTTAAAGTCTTTGGCAGGTACAGTCAATCTGGGCCAATTTTTGAAGTAGAGGAGAAATATACTAGCTCCCCAGATCCCTGCATGTTGATTTAAGGGATTTAATATGCTAGCCCATCATCTTTGTGACCCAGGTTCGAGTACAGACGGTGACTTGTAGCCAGGCTGGACATTGTACAATCATAACTGACCAACTAAAATCAAGATCAGACGCTCATCCCACAATGCACTGGACACCGGTGGAGTTACTGGGCCCTCTACTCGTATTTTTGAAGTTGCAACCCCACATTTCTAGCCCAGCCTAGGGTTTGAACCCAGATCCTCAGGAACTGTGGTGTGGTATTACATCTGAGCCAAGAGCTGCTCATTAGAAGTACATCAGAAAGGTGATAGACTTTTATTTTGAATAAGACGGCATAAAACTGAAGTAAATAGGGAGGGAATGAGTTTTAGTTCTTATCTAATAGTTGCTCCTAACTGCAAGTAATGTGTAGCACTACAAAAAAATACTTTTTTCCTGACATTATGCACAATGCATGAATAAACCATATGTAAACCATCAAACCAGTATAACATCACAGACTGATCGTATTCAATGGTTAGAAAGTTGTTTATTATGGAGCTCTTATTCTTGGTGGCTTTTCCTGTTGAAAAATGTGACCCTGGAAGGTCAGTTAAAAAAAGAGCTATGATTGAGGAAAGATTCCCACTGGAATCTCTGGATACTTTTCAAATTGGAGTCCAGCACTGCTCTGACACGCTGCTCCATCCAAATGATGCCCAGAGTGTCCATTATTGGTGGCCTGGCTGCTAAATGAGCAAGGGGTGGATGACCTCTGTGATCTAATGAGCTAGTGTCACAGTTAAAAAGTCTAGTGTGGCCATGTTCAAGGCTAGATCCCTCCCTGAAGGACAGTTACACAGTAATTTGATGCATCGTCTGCCTCCGAGTCTGGTCAATAAGACACAGAATGTGGCTGTAGCCTGTGGAATGATGCGCTGAATTGAATCTCCGATATACTTAAATAAAAGAAAAAGATTTATTGCACTTGACACATGGGATTTAAAGAAGTCCCCTGTTCAAACGAATAGGTTAAAGGATGCAACTGAAAATAAATTTTATATATATGTTATGTATGTGTATAGTCTCTCTTCCTTATGAAAATTTTCCCATAATGTATCACTGGGGCTTTCAATACTCAGTTTAATTAAACAGCCACTGCTTCTTTCTGCAACACAAATAATCTACACAGATTTATGGTATTCAGAGGTTCGGTTTTACCTAAGGGATGAATGAATGTTAAAGCAGCATGTAACCGTGGATAATTGCTCTATATTAATGTATGTGAATGATCAACAAAATAAATAAGCACAGTTAGAGAAACTGCAAGAACATCAACAGACTGTAAATGAATACTGAGGGCTACTGTAATAGCAGAGTTATGCAAAGACCAGTGTGAAGTCTGACATTAAATGACCCACCTTATTCTAAGATAAGCAGAATCCAGTAGAGGTGCAAGGATAAAAAATAAAAACATTTGCTTTACAGCTTTCCAAACCCTTTAAGCAAAACTGGACTGAAAGGCATGACCAAGGTACTCAGTAGCATTTAATGACCATAACCTCAAATACATAACCACAACTATACATTAATTAATGGACTTGCATTACACTACAGGCATACACTTTTATGGCTGTGACAATGTGCTGGTAATTTTCCCTAATGTGGGAAGAGTTAATTTCCCACAAAGAGCTGTTATTTACCAGGTTGTAGAATACGACACGTACAGCAATGGAGTCTCCACAGAAACTGTGGCAGTGGAACAGATTATACTGAACGCCCCAACGTGTCTCAATACAACACTCAAAGGTTTCCACCTGAAAAACAAGACCCAACCTGCCATCAATTAAGCTGCAGAGTCCAAAAACCTTTGAGATGATTTGGAATACCACCTCTGAGCCAAAGCTTATCGTCCTACATCAGTTCCCAAACTAAGCCACAGTTCAAAATCTTCTCAGAAGGACTAAGTGGTTAAGACAATGGACTATGGACCAGAAGGCACAGGGTTCAAGTCTCACTTCTGCCAAGCTGCCGCTGTTTGGTCCTTGAGCAAGAGACCCTTAACCTACTATTCCTCTCACTGTAAGATTAAATCAGTTATAAGTTGCTCTACATAAGTGTGTCTGCTAAATACCATAAATGTACCGGTAAATGCTATAAATCCAAAGCATGTCACAGCTTAACTTATTTAGATTCTTCATTAAATTTGTCATCAATCTTTCTATATAGAATCTTACCTTATTAATGGGAGCATTCCACCTTTCAAGAGCTCAATCCAAGTCAGACAACATATGTAATAATTCTTGGAAAATATTGAATGTATGCTCATTTAAATGACATTGAAAAGTAAAAGCTATTAATTAACTTTTAATATATGGGACAATTCAGAAGATGCACCAATGCTATTGCACATAACTGTAAATAAGTAAAAAGGCCTTTAAAAATCAGTTCAAGTGCTCATTTTAAAATAATGAAATATGAAAAAGGCTACAAATTCCCACACAAGTTAATGGCATGGTTTATTTGCAAATTAACGTAAGCTGATTGTCTTCATATCATAGACTGCACCTCCTGTAAGTATATCATTAAATTCTTCACAGTGCACCATGGGAGTTAAGAAAATCATCTCAGTGTGAAAACCAAAGTTCTTATTTAAATTCAATACAAATAACACATTGCTATGTCTTCATTTCACTGTAATGTATACAGGCTCAGAACATAGTGGAATACCAATGGCATCCTCGGAAGAAACTTTCCCAATAGCTCTGCCTTAATGAAAAACACGGCGACTCGCCCAAGTTAGAAGCTGTTGAGAGGGAAAAAGCATGTGGTGGAGACAGCTGGGGAATCAGACACAGAATGCATGAGCAAAAGCTGCAAGGGCAGTTGACAGGACTTAAAAATCACTTGAAATGGTGGCATTAGTGGATGCCCTCTCCTTGAGGAGGACTCGTATGGATTGTGTAGAGATGTAAGGCTCAGAGTCACATTATATTCCTCAAATATTGAATTCCATGGTCACTCTGGGAGGTTTTAACCCTGAGAATATGGTTTGGTTTAGCAGAGTCGCCATTAATACTTGCCGCCTTAACATTAACTTTTGCGCCGCTCATCTCATGGGTGTTTTTAGAGAAAAAGACAAAGCTTGGAACAATTGCTTGGGGAGATTTTAAAGTGACCTCCAGCCAAAGTCCAGATTATTATTTCTTTTATTATTTTTCTGTTACTTTCACGCAATGCTTTTTCCTCTTATTTCCACAGACTCTTCATGCTGCAACACAACAATCAAAGCAGCGAAAAACCAAAGAGCAATAATTTTTCTTCATTTAATCACTTACTCATTAGGATATCTACCAACTATTTTGAAAGCACCAATGCAACACACAATATCTGAACTAAAGTTAGCACTGGAAACCATGTACAATGCATGAAAATCATTTTTAGTTTGGTGTTTTCTACCAAGTTAGACAACGAGAACATGGTATGTATATCGCATTGTGAATACGAATTTGGCCAAATTCTTCTGAAAGCATCTTGTGATGTGATCTGTTTACAACATTCCATCATTTCTAACACGCTTCACTGGACAGAGTTTGTGAAAATTGCTACTACAAACTTTTACTCAATAAATGTGAGCTTCTCTGCAGTTGTTGATTCGGATTCTCAGTATTAAATGTATGTTAGCATTTTAGTCATGAAGTGCCTTTGTCAGTTATGGGAATAGAAGATGCAGCAGCCCCAGGACCCATAATTCAGTCTTGACTATCAGTGTTTGCATATGGAGATTACATGGAGGTATGTTTGATTTTCTACAACTGAAGTGAAGTATGTAAAGTATGCATCTTTCAAGGGAAAAAAGACAGGGGGTGAAATTTGCTAAATTATACACCGGGTATTGAGATTTATTTTATTTACAATACAAGTAACAAGTGATTAGAAATAAATTGAATCAGATTCTAAAATATAAAATGATTCTAAACTCGAATATAATCTTAAATATTCTTTATTTTAGAACCATATTTCTCTCTTTCAAGATAACGTTTTACAGCATGTCTACCTGCAATATAGAACTCCCTCCAAAAGTATTGGTACCGCTAGTTAGTAAGACGAGAAATAAAAAAAAAATAATAAATAAATAAATAAAAAATAAATAAAAAATGTAAACAACCCAGAAGATTTTTTTTTAATTAAAGTGAAGTAAAATGTAGTCTTCATTGAGAAAATTATATAAACACATTTGCCAAAATTATTGGCACCCCTGATTTTAATGTTTTGTAAAACTCCCTTTGCCAATCAAACAGCACTTTTTTTCTTGCGTTCTCCTGTAATATCATATACAGTTGAAGAATATAGAGCAGAGAATACAAGGCTGTTCATTTATTACATTTCTATAGCTCTCTCAGGTCCTAGACCCTCTTATTCATTCTTATATTTAGCACACCCACAGGTTTTCTATGCAGCTTAGATGCCATGGCAGAAGCTTGATCTTGTGTTCTATATAGTGAACTATTTCTGCATTTATAGACCAAATAAACAGCTATGTTGTATGGTTTGGAGACAGTGGCACTGAAAAGACAGGAGAAAGAACTGGAAGTGGCAGAGCTAAAGATGTTGAGGTTCTCCTTGGGAGTGACAAGGATGGAT
>JAVSBU010000022.1:3035252-3046417 GCA_033118015.1 Loricariichthys derbyi
CCCCCAATTCATCATAGCACAAGGAAAACGATATCAATTATGTTACAGCTGTCAGTCTGCCAAGGTCAAAGAATCACATTCAGCTGCACAAGGTTCCCCTCATGCATGCCAATCAACAGCATTTATATTTAGAGAACAGTGCACTGAAATTATTATATGATATTAAGTATTAAGACTTTCCTCTAACCAGACCTGTGGAGCTTAAGCACAAAACAAATTGCTGAAAAGAGATTAACAATTAGTTTTAAATGGTGCTTTTTAATATTAGTTATTTTACCCTTTTGGCCTTTCCAACGTCAGATTGAATTTTATAGTGTGTTGAGAAGATCCTGTTCTTGGCAGCCATCTAGGCCTTTAGCTGCCACTGGGAATGAGGAATAGAGCCATGTGTGAGACCTCAGTGTCCATTTTAATATTCCAAACAGCAAGAAACGGACAAAAATCAATAGCTTCATTTTTATTTTTAATATTGTGGAATGTAAGAAGAGAGACAAAGCTTCAACATCTCACAAAATTCGAGATTGGCTTTAAAGCCATTTGCCATTTGACCTACAATTGAACAGGAGACAAGCATTTGGAGTCTGGATATTTAATCTCCAAAAAACATTTTGGTAATTTTATTCTAAATGATCACCTGATCCAAGATGTTCAATTTGCTCTGTATATTTCAGAATTGTTAAACTCATTCTATGTAAGATCATCAAGCAACATGTCCACTGGTCACTGGGATTTGTAATATTCAGCATATTAATGAAAATTCAGTTACTATTCAAGAAAGCAAGACCATTTTCCTTCAGGCTCAAAATTGTCCAAAGATTCTTGAAGACACTTTGGGATAAACAATATATTGTCTCAATATATTTGAGCATAACTGTCCAATTTCTTAATCTTCCCAAGGATAAATATGATACATCTTCCATCAGTGAGGTGGCTGATCTCATTCCTTTTGCTGATCCATGACATTTTTTTATCATGGGTAACTTTTATGCTGCTACCATGAAAGTCAAAGCATGAAGACAAAGCAAAGTGTAAACAATCTGAGCTTCACTCGGCTGTGCTTGGCATTACAATCACAGATGTTCTTTGTACACAGTCTGTATCTGAAGAGATTAATTTTGAGGTGGCATCATCTCTTATCTTAACCATGTATCAGTTGAAGATGGTCAATGTAATCAATTTTAGATTTCAGTAAAATGCCATTCAAGTTACTTCAGGCATAATTTTAGACTGATTCTCTTAAATCCAATGATAATCTATTTATATAATACAGCTTGAGATGGTTTGATCATTGGTGTGAATATAATCAAAGTTTGATTTACACTAAGTGTACATCAGGATCTGAGATGATACACGAGGAAACCTGAATGCTTAATATTTTACTGGCCCATTCATTCTATTTTGGAGGTCCTCATTTTTATTTTCTTGCTATGTGCACATAAAGGATCCCAGATAACCAATGCCTAAAAACCTCGAGTCTATTTATGGAAAATACAGCACATCTGACCAGCCTCTATGGACCTGTCCACAAAGTCCAAGACTATACTGTGAACATTAGACATGGCTTTTTTTTTACTACGGTACACGTTTACATTTAGCAGACACCATATCTAGAGTGGTACAATCCTAGAACCCAAGCAATTACTGGTAAATGAATTTGCTCAGACCAAACAGTGGCAGCTTCACAAAGGAAGGATTTGAACCTTGGACCTTCTGGTCCACGATCCAGGACCACAACTACTAGGCTACCACAGTCAGAAGGGGGATTTTAATACTCATTTAACCAAATTACCTTTAAGAATTAACATTTTTAGGAGCACTTTTTGTATTAATTGTGTTTAGCTTTTCTTTAGTCTTATATCTCTCTATTAAAGCTCACCCATACATTTGGCAAGAAGAACAGCCTAAAAAGCTTCACAGGAACAGGACTAAATCATTGGTTTAGGATGGAACACACCAGGTAAAAAAGACTGAACTAGGGAATAAATTAATTTTAAAAATTACACTGTGTAGGTAGGAAGGATGGCAGTTTGGGCAATAAGTGTTTACATTCACAAAAACCCAATTTACAGGATTAAAAACACATTAGTAATTAATAAACCTACATGGCTGCATGAGTCAGTTTTCAAGTCATTTATTTTAAGATTAACTACTCTAGAGTGGCTGTTAGTTTACTTTCTAGGGTGGGACGTGGCTTCGCTTTCTAAATCGAGCAGCTTGAGTAGCACTTATAAACACCATTGTACATAACTACATTATACAGACATTACTGTCACACGTAATCTATCTGATACATAATGCACTTCAGTAATCACATCAAACCCGTCTCTATATGAGTCAGTGTCCTTTCAGTTGCATCTATATGTAGTGAAGCAAGTAGTTCAATTGCAGTCAAAGCTTAAATAATCAAAAATAAAAATATGCTTCTAGTATGAAACTGCCACCATCATGCTTCACTCCAATTCCCTTCAGGATGGAGTGATGAGCACCATATTGCTTTGAAATGAAGTTAGAAAGTCACATTTTGGTCTCAATAGCTTTCTTTTTTTTTCCATTCTCCCATAAACTCTTGGATGTCTGGCATTCATGGTTAGTTGTCTCGCGCATAGCTTTTCCCATTTCAGGACGGTTGTAGCCTAGAGATTAACGTACTAGACCATGGTTCAGAAGGTCCCAGGTTCAAAACTCACCTCTGCCAAGCTACTGTTGAGTCCTTAACCCACTATTGCTTGGATTATACAAATTATATCAGCAGCAAGTCACTGGATAAGGACGTCTTCTAAATTCTCAGTGGACAGCTTTTCCCATTTCAATTGCAAACCTCTCCAGCTCCTTCAGAATAACCTTCAGCCTTTTGGTTGCTTCTCTAATTATTGCACTCTTTAATTGGACACTGACTTTGCTTTGATAAGGCCATCCATCAAAAGTCACCAGTGTATCATAGTCTCTCTTTTTCTTAATGTTGGATTTAATGATCCTGCAGAACATACGACATTTGGCATATCTTAATACCAAAAGTGATTTTTTTTAACCTATTCAAATAAATTCTTGGTCTTCCTGATATTTGTGTGTTTGCTCTGGAACTCTGGTACCTTCCAGAACAAGTTGCATTTATTGTAAGATCACATGACTATCTACCTGCCTAATTATTATCTTGTGGAAATAAGTTAAAGCTGAGTTATATAATTTCACTGCAGTGTGTGTTTATGTAAATTGTATAAACTTATGAAGTTCTGTTTGGATAAAGCATCATCTTATAGGCCAATAACATGCTATAAATCCATGGACGACTTTATTTAATTACGCAAATATCCGTGTAATGCACACAGAAGAAATCGGTTAATGTGGTTCAACTGACCATCAAATTATGAAGATGCAACAACAAATTTAAAAATCAACAGCAATTCAGAAAAAAACAAGGATATTATGAGTCTGAACCAGAAAATGCATGAACATGAAACTACTTGGTTATATTAAGATTTGCAGAAAAATGAAACATCAGATTCCAGCATCCTGAACGTGAACATTGATACATGGACATCTTCTGATGCACCGAGAACACACATCATCTTAAGTTGTATTATTAATAATATTTATAAGGTTAATTTGGTTATTTTCTGGTCTGTAGATTGTACCTTGCATTGTAACACTATAACTATTTGTAATCATGTTGACAGATTTAGAGAATGCAATGCATTTTTTCACATTACTGTTACTTCCCACCTTTCCAGTACATCATCCCACACTGGAAGATCTCAAACTTGTATTACATAAGGTAAACTGGCTGCTGCTCTATGCACATGGTGTATTAATCTTCAAGAATAATGTGTCATTGTCTTGTCTGAAAAAGTTACCCCGTTCTCTGGGTGCATAATGTCCTGATATTTTTTACTTAGACACCTCTAAAGGCTTCGTTCCTAGCAGCTGATAGTTAAGAGTGTACAGAAAAAGTTCTTGCCTTACCTTGACAGTTCTTCCCATCATCAGTGCTTCCTTCATTTTCCTTGGTTTATGACTCATTATTGTTGACCTGGAAGGTCCTGTCTTGCATGCTATTAATCCAGCCTCAGGTGATGATATCCCCAATAGTTTCACCAAATTCTAGTCTCAGCAATCATATGTGAGATGATCTTGTCATGTCCATCAAAATTTCAATCTCTTTAGTCAAGGCTCTGTTTAAGACTGTTCAGATAATCTGGTCAGGAAAGTTCCAATAAATCTTCAGTCATGTGATTTTTTTCAGCATTGCAGTCTTCAGCTATTCCTTCAAATCCTACCAACACCTGGTAAACTAGGATCCATGATTGCTTGCACACAAGCCGGTGTAGGTTATCACCAAAGCCAAAGTCTTGGTTCTCATGATGACAGAACCAATACTGTATTCCAGGGTGGTACTGGTAGTTCTAATCTGAGACTAGGAAGCTAATAAAGCCACTTATTCTGAGGTCAGTGATGGTTAGTCATGTCATGTTAAATTTTTAAAAAGTAGATCAGTGTTACATTGGCATGTCTTTATAAAAGACTGGGAATTTTGTCCTTCCATTTTCAGCACAGCACAAGATAAAGTCTTGCCCTCTCTCCACATCAGACCAGCTCAGTATAACAGGCTTTACTTTACACCATCAACAGCCAGCTAAATCAACAACTGGCAAAACACCCACAGTAGCCATGAAGGCCACATTTTATACTCTTAACTCCGCCCACTGGAGCGTACCATTCTCTAGTTTGAATAAATTAACTGATAATTTTGAACTGATAAAACTGATAACTTGCCTGTTATTATCAGTCAGTCTTAGACAACCTTGGTTAAAGTCTTGCATATGAGAATTTTAGTTTCTCTGCAAAAATATTTTAATGAGAAGCTTTGTATAAATTGGTACATTCCATATTGGCAGTATAAAGCCCTTTCAAGTCAAGTCCTTTGGTCTTCAAACCAGCTACAAGCAGCAAATTTGAAAAATATGTAAAAGTCAGAAAGAAGCACTTTTTTTTAATGAATTCTTGTTTGGTAGAATTAAAACAATAGTTTCAAATTTTGTTATGAATTAAATAAATATGCTTAGAGTACTTTAAATTTATATGAATTTATTTTTATTCATTTGCTTTTGTTCCAAACATGTTTTGCACAAATGCTTCATTACTTAACGCCTGGTTTATTTTGATGTTTTTAGTAATAATTCAGTTTGTGTCGTTAATAAATGTTGTTTGCTCTAAAATAAAATGCCTTTGAGGTACTTAATATTTCTGTAAAACAGAAGGTGTTTTGTTTTTTATCTGCTTCATGCATGTCACAGATTTTAGAACCTCATTAACTACTTCATATCTTTATTCAATATTTTAAGTCTACTTGTGATGTGTGAATATTTAAGAGTTGCAGTTGGGATAATTTAAGTTACACTAATATAACAATGATATTAAAGTATAATGTGAGAAGCTGCTAATCTAGCTAGCCAATGCTAACATCTGGCTAACAAAGCTCATACAGGTTCATTGGACCAAGTCTGTTGCTGATTTGGCTGGTGAAATCCACTGGGCTTGCTGGTAAAGCTGGTTGACCAGTGTATCAGTGTCTGAAACACAAGTGCTGCTCTTTGTTGTTGTTTTCTTTTTTTTTTTTTTTAGTAACACTTTAGTAACAGCAGGGTCAGTAACCTTTACCCTCAGGCCAGACCAAACTGGCTGTAGTTCAATAACACCGTGGAATTTTAAAACTGTTCTGTTAAATCTGAGGGATACTTTAGCTACGTTTTACAAACATTTAAAATTATATACCTTAGATTTGCTATTGCTTCACTTTGCAGGACTCTTTGCCTAATATATGAGCTATTAATTTATTTATTTGCAGTTAATTATCTATACATGTATTGGACCTGGAAATGGCACCCATTCGGTGAATGGGTTATGGATCTCTGTTCCTCTACACCAACTTCATACAGTTTTACTGACCTCTTTTCTAACCTATATTTGTTTATTGACACTGCTGTGAGAGTTGATGGCTTCATTTTTCATATGGAGAATTGAGGAACATAGAGGAACCCTTGAGTGACAGTGGTCTTATCTCTCACTTTAGTCAGGTCAGTTTAATTCCCAGGCTTTTCCTTGTCTCTGAATAATCCCAGGTTCATATTATTATAGTGTATTGAAGTTAACAGTTAATTAAACTATTTCATAATATTTCAACATTTAGTTGCTTAAACAATTCATATGCCAAGTCAACATCCACCCTGAAATTGGTACCCAGTGTTTGATAATTTCCTGTTGAATAAAGGTTTCTTTTCTACAGTCAGAGGCTTTTAAAGCCAACCCAAATGTGTGAAAGATAAAGCAGCTGGGCCATGATGGAGCTTAGACAGGCACTGCTGGTGGTGTTCTTGGTAATGGAGGCCAGCTAAAACACATTACCATAAACACAATTAACAAGAAGCAAAAATCTAACCAAATGTTTTGCTTGTAGTATTGGGGATTGGAGACAGGACACGGATGCTACTCATCATGCTCGCTGGATCAAACGTAGATCAGGTTCTTTTCTTCTCAATGTGGTGTATAATTCAATCTGCATTGTTTTACTGATGCCATATTAGTTGATGCGTTCTGCATGAATGGTTGCTTGCTTCAGGCTTTAAGACTATTTCACTACGAACATAAAAGCTATTACTGTTTAAATATAGTAACTGATTCTCTGTCCACTACATGCTACCACACATCTTAATTATCATCAGACTGGAGGGGACATAATGTAAGTTATGAGTTCAGGCCCAGTGAGTATAAAAACCTCTACAGTATAACGTAAGGAGCATCTCTATCCCAACCACATGTACACAAAGCACTGAGGTATTTGGATATCTATTTACTATCTATTTTAATAAACATAGTCATCGGGATTGGGCCAAATACCAAAGCTCCCTGTACTCTGATACCTCTATATAAACTCTAATATGACCAATTACCTTCAGAAGTCACCTAATTAGTAAATAGAGTCCATCTGTGTGAAATTTATTCTCAGTATAACTACAGCTGTTCTGTGAAGGCATCAGAAGTTTGTTAGAGAACATTAGTGATCAAACAGCATCATGAAACCAAGGAACACCAGACAGGTCAGGGATAAAGACGTGAAGAAGTGTAAAGCAGGGTTAGGTTATAAAAAAATATACCAATCTCTGAACATCTCACAGAGCACTGTTCAATTCATCATCTAAAAACGGAAGGAGTATGGCACAACTACAAACCTACCAAGACATGGCCGTCCACCTAATCTGACAGCTCAGGCAAAGAGACACCAATTAGAGAAGCAGCCAAGAGGCCCATGGTCACTCTGGAGGAGCTGCAGAGATCCACAGCTCAGATGGGAGAATCTGTCCATAAAACAACTATTAGTCATGAACTCCACAGATCTGGCCTTTATGAAAGAGCAGAAAGAAGAAAGCAAGCCAGTTTGGCACAAACCATGTAAAGACACAGCAAACATGTGGCTGAATACAAATGCATTTCACTTATCAAGATTTTCATTTATAAAAGATTTGAAAACAATGTATCATTTTCTTTACACTTTATACATACTTGCTACTTTGTGTTGGTCTATCACATAAAATCCCAATAAAATAATTGAATAAATACTTTTGCAAGACACTGTATACAAATATTAAACCACACTGAAGACAAGAAACTTGATTGATTTTTATAAACTAAGAATATAAATATTCACCAAAGCCACAAACTACGGTAAAAGATTTAAAAAATACAGCCAAGAGAATGAAGATGCATTATCCTTTCAAAATGCAGAGAAAATGGTCCATTCTGTTGAAGCTTCTAGACTGGACAAATATTGCTAATTAGCCATCTTGCAGTTTCTTTAATCTCCAACTGGCGGCAGATTGCAGTCCTAATAAGGAGTTAAATCATGTTGCTGCTCTTATTCAGTGTATGTGGGCTTACTCAAAGTACCATGTTGGTTACAGAACCTTTTCTGGTTCAGCTTTATATCTTGCTGATCTCCTACTATATTCTATTCCAAGCTTCATTCAGCCAAGTCAAAGCTGCTTTTAATCCTCAGAAGAAATCACAGCTCATTTGGTGAGATGGTTGCTGCCCCTTAACTCTGACACATCTTACGTTTGGAACAAAATCTCTATAGGTTGCTTTCAATCCAGATTAATGTTAAACCTGTCTTAAATTCTAATGTCTAGTTCTCAGTAAATATACCTCTGATAATTTAGGTATTCTTTATAGATTTGGGGCATTTTGTCTTGTCATAAGCTTTGCTAAATGTTGAACCCAAACATGTAAAATTCATTGATTTTGTCCTGAGAATGAAGTTTTTACATGATTTGATCATGTACTGTGTAGATTTGGTTAACTGTCTCTATAAGGTTGATGAAATGCCTTTCCTTAGTCCACTATAATAGAATTAAGCCTTAAGAACTCCAATTAATTTAATGTCAATGTCAAATTTACCATGGCAATGTAAAAGTATTGTAGTACTGCGGTTTGCAATTACAAAGCGTATCCTAGAGTCAATACTAAGCCCTAATAATAAATTGACAAGACAACGGCATAAATGTCTGTATTGTTTTTATGTTTCCTAGCATAATAAATTAAAATCCATTCAATTCAATCCAAACTGTCTTTTCCAATACAATCATATTAAAGTAAACCATATGAAGTGCTCATGTTTATCATCATCAGTGCTATGTCATATTTTAGCATTTCCAGGGTGACACGTTAACTAGACAGCCTTGTACACAGAGCTCAAGTCTTGATGCAATGGGACTCTGTATCTGTACTCTCCAGTATGGTTGCTAACTTTGTCCACAGTGTGTAAAATGATAGTGACAGTGTTGCAGAGCCCAAGCTGTGATAATAATAAGCTCTAATGGAGCACTCTTATTGGCATTGAATTCCAATAATGGACATGATATAAAAAATAGGTAATTACACTGTGCAAGCAGAGGGCATCCTGAGCAAATATCCTTATTAACAAATTAGAGTGGAACGATGATACGGATCATCCAAGTACTTGCAAAGAAGGCCCTGGGGATAAAAAGAGTGGAGAAAACCAAGTGTAGAAGCCTTCAAATAACTCCTGCAGCCTCCTCGAACTGTTCATACACCATCTCGTTATGGACTGAGGCTTTAACACACTTTTGATAACGGATAAGATAATCAATGCAACAACAAATTATTGATAAATGTATATTTAAAGACAAACACTTGTTCTTCATATTGCGTCAAACTATTTACCACTATGGTAAAACAAGCAGACATCCCTGAACTGGCATATTATTTATTTTTTAATTACATAAAACTGCCTACGCTATTGTTTTATAGAACTTGAGCAAACTGGATTTTTATTATTACTATAGGATTTAAGTACAACTGTACTTAATGGGGTGAATCTAATGCACAGATCTGTGCTGGCACCTTTTCCATGGTGTGCTTATGCCCAGTGAATTCTGGGATAGGCTTCAGACCCCCCGCACCTGCAAACCAGGAAAATGGGAGATAAAATGGGATGCTTTGCTTTTTATGACAGTAATCTAGGTTCATCTCTGCAATCTGGTACTGAATGGTTTGGGTTTCCTGCATCCCCTAGGTAAAGTCATTTCAAATTCCATTTCTGACCCATAGCATATAATGAGCTCATATATACAGTAATACATACCTTCTTCAAAATTTCCCATGATTGCTTTTTCATTTTTGTTCTACAGTTTATCTCTAAGGTGGTTAAATCTATATCATAACCAATTTATATAACGTATCCCGCAGGCTGTAAACATGACCTCATGACGAGGACCTGACCTCAAAATGCAGGGGCAAAGATGATGACCCTGAAAGTTGTTTGCATTGCTGATCAATTCAGTCCGGACTTGCATTCCATCAATAATCATGCTCCAATTTATTGCAAGTATTTTTTATAGGAAATTCAGCCGTGGGCTGCGATGTTTGTCCCGTCAGCACATGTAGATCCACTCACGCTCCGTCCCACCTCCTGTAAAATTGTGCTTGTAAATGAAATCAGACTTAACCATGCGTTGGCTTTTCATCAATCTTTGTGTGATGGCTGCTCGCCCTTGATTCATGGTTCTTAGCCTCTTTAGCTCCTCCCCATGTGTGCAGATGAGTAATGGCTCTCCGTCCCCAGCTCCCCGCTGGGCTGCCGACCTGCACTGAGGGACAAGGATCACTCACATCTGTTAGCAGAATCTCTGAGCGTATTCATGATTATGACGAATTCAGGTAGATCGGGACACTTCTCACTAGCACATGTTTTATGAAGCCAGGTACCTTATAACTGATATTTTAAAAATCACTGAAACAAATCAGATATCTCCTACAAGAAAATATTACTGTGTTCAGGTGAATTGTAATTCTCTGAACAAATCAAAATTATATGTTACTTGAATTCTGAGTTTGCTTGATGCAACGCATAAGATTACATACATCCTTGGTATCAGGATATTTTAAATTTGAACACTAAAATCCTTATTGCATAGACCATTGATTAGAATTAAACGAGGCACAGATTACATAATAATGCAGCAAGCTAATGTACTCTAATACTGATGTTTACACTATATGGCCAAAGTATGTAGACACCCCTTCTAATTAGTGCCTTATTATCTCAGCCACATTTACTGCTTACAGGTTTATTATATGAAGCATGCATGCATGAAATCTCCATAATCAAATAGCGGTAGTAGAATGGGTGGTACTGAACACCTCAGTGAGCTTCAATATGACACAGGCATAGGTTTCCACCTCCACTAAAACAACTTGGATGGAGAATTTGGCTTGCTTACACAAACTACACAAATTCCAATTGAGATAAATCAGAATGCAACCTACGAGTTAAGGGTAATGTCTGCTTTTAACCTCAGTCATGTGGGAATCCATCTCTGAGGTGTGAAAGCTCTTGTAGTGTCAAAGGTGGGGTCAAAATGCTGTACTAATAGCACTGAGTCCAATTGCTAGATTTTTCTAAATATAGCATGCTCAAATGCGCATGTCCGCATATGTAAGCTACTTTCAGACAAACGCTGCATGCTAAAGCTCGTGCGAGGGCTTCTTTTGTGTAGGAACTCATCATCAAAACTGCATAGAAAGGGTCACAACAAAGCATTGCAGTTATGGATTGTGCCGGAGCGATTCGAGATACTCCCACAAGGACTACA
>JAVSBU010000022.1:3055476-3066145 GCA_033118015.1 Loricariichthys derbyi
CACACACACACACACACACACACACACACACACACACACACACACACACACACACACACACACACACACACTCAGTCACCCACCAGAGCAGAACAGAGCCAGTCTGGAAATGTGGAGTCTCCCCCTTGGCACATGCACCAGACTCCAATCCATCTTCCAGCGCAATAATATCTCTCCCTCCATTCGCTGCCTATAATTAGAATTAGTTGCTGCAACTATCTGAGATTTCTAGCTCTAGGCTGCCACTTTTGATACCATACCTACAGACTCCTGCTGCTTTTATCTAACTCATCATACATGATGCAAACCTTACACTGTTCAGAGTGCCAGATTGCAGCCGTGTGTTAACCGTCTTAGTAAAGCTGTTATGACTGTGGAGTCTGCCACTGAGCATCATAGCATAAACAAAAGGGAATTTCACTCTGAAGCCCTGGATGAGGGAACGGCACGTTTACACTACGACAACAATCCGGCACCAGACTGGGCCGCACTAATACTCACGACGACTCATCCATCAACGTGGAGAAGACACGTCAAACACTCTCATTCTCTGGACTCGCTCCCACTCTTTCCATCTCTCTTTCTCCCACTGTTCTTTCATGTTCCTCTATGTTTATGATGTTCATCTCCAGGTCTGTCATGAGCCTTGTACTTCCAAGACAATGAAATCCCTTGTGCACTTTTAATGTCAGCTTGGATTAGAGCCTGATTGGACTTAAAGTCCCCCAGAAACAGGATTATTAAATGGTTAAAGTCCTCCTGGGTGGCTGAGTGTGAAAATGCAAATCTTCTCTTTCTCTTACAGCTTCCATTCCATTTCTCACATTTGGATTATAATGTCATTGATTGATAGATTTTAAGCATGTAAAATTGTTAAGGAAAAGTAGGTAGGGAAACTCAAATATGCTGGTAGACTGTTGAAAATTTCACATATAAAATAAGAACTAAACTCCTCTGCTATGTGAATGTTGCCTATTTGAACAATTTTTCAGAATGAGGGACATTTTAATGATCGGGGTAAAGCAGACTGTCAAAAATAAGTAATTAAATACAATAACAGGGAGCAAAGCTTCTCAGTTTCAGTGTGATTTAATGTGGTTTTAGTCACACAGAGTTAGAAGACGGACAGCACTTCATTTTTATGCCTTTAAAACGTTTTAAACTCATAAACTTTTGATTTAGAAACACTCGGGTTGTTAGGCTATATAACAGCGTATGGGGGGGACAACACTTTAACAGTTAGCCTTCAAATTCTAAAGGTTTACTATTTTACTATAAAAGTAGCTATACATTTAGACAGGCACAATCAACACAAAGACAGAAATTTAATGCACAATTTGTTCCTTTTTTAATCAAAGAAATTAACTCACAATAATCACTGTCTTAGTGTAATATTTTATATTTTGTACCCAGGAGACGTGCAGATTTGAGTCACTGTGCATGCACACAACCTACCGTCTATAATAATGATTATTCAAACATAAAGACAGATAATAATTAATGGGATAATTCTAAATCAAGAACAAGAAACCATTCATTCAATCAACAAAAGAAAGTGTAATGAAGTAAAAAAAAGATCAATGTATTCAAGCAGGAGACAATAGTATCCCAAATTCAAATTACTCTCATAAGTAAATTTCCCTACCCTAAAAAAGTCACTTAAGTAAACCTGAGTAAATATACAGTGCCTTAGAATTTTAGAAATTTCTGCATAAATATGGCTCAAAACATCAGAAGTCCTAAAAGTAGATAAAGAGACAATATGAGACAAAAAAAACCTATATGAGACAAAAATATTATACTTGGTCATTTATTTATTAAGGAAAATGATCCAATATTAGTGAGTGCTAAAAGTATGTGTTTTCATGTTTATCAATCCTGCATACCGGCTTGGAGGAATTTTATCCCTTTATTCCTCCATACAGAACAGCTTCAACTCTGGGATGAATAATTGGTGGGTTTAATAATGAGCTTCATTTGTGTTTAGCTGTATCAGTTGCACTGCACTAGGAATATGTGCATTTCTCCTGATCTGTGAGTCTCAGGCCATAGATGAGGTTTGAAACCATGTGAGCTATTTCACAGGAACCGTCCAGGATGCTTTGGTGGTCTTGGGCAAACTCCATGTCTGCTAGTGGCCTTGTCCTGTGGGGGCCGACAAGAAGCATGTCGCCTTGCACTGGGGTGAGAGGAGCTCATGACGGCAGATTTACTCCAGGGGGTTTACTAGCTAGGCTGACCAAGGACAGCGAAGCATACCTGTCAATGAGGTGTCACTGCACAGCGTGCCTGGAGGGCTGCCTTTCTTCTGGAGCGAAAAAGCCACGGAAAAACTTACTTGACACCTCCACATCCACACACAGCATGCAAGCCCAGTCCAACCCTAGTCATCCCGCCCAGGCAGTTATGGCAAGACATGCCTTCGAGGTGAAACAAGGCGTTAATCCACGATAATTTTTCCTCATGCCAACATGTGGGTGCAGGCTTTGCTTCTGCTGCCTGGGCCTTTGCCTGCCAGCCTGAATAAATCTACCATAGCCGCAAGATTTAGGAGGTAATATCGACTTTGTGCGTGGGGGGAAATGGTCTCAATAGGAGGTTATAAATCTCTTTTTCATTCTGTTATGACAGACACATGACTTGAAATACTTGGTAGCAGACAGGCCTTGAGCAGACTTTAATGTGCCTGAACATACCCATATGGGCAATAAGATACGGTGTTCAAAAGAGACACGTTTATATTACCATGTAGTTTATGGATTCAAGAAGCCTTTTCAGTCCCAAGGTTTTTCATTTCAGACATGTTGTCAAATTCTAAACCTTTACAAATACTGATTTTAGAGTTAATGATCAATTAAGTGATTGATCCAGTCTGTACTTTGCATGTTCATCAATTAACATCTGTAATTCTGATCTGTTTAGACTGGTTTAATTAATGTCTGAGCTCCCATGACAGTCTGAGCTGGAGAGTCACTTCTTATTACTTGTTTCCAGATATTTTCTAGCCATAATATCTTATATAATGGAGTGTGAAGCAGTGACGTGTCAGGGACGTAGCCCACACAGAAATGTTTTGTCTACGATAGTGGCTGCTCAAAGTGTTTTGTTCTGTAGTGACTGGCCATGTAAATCTTTTTAACACGTACTGGAGACTTTTATAAACTAAATCAGTGCAATAGATATGTGGCTCAAATCACAATGTCTCCCTTTTATAAAATCTTTATTACAACAAACATAATGTTGCTCTCTCTCCTTCTTCTTCTCCTAAAAATTACTTAGTTGTTCTAAAATCATAGTACCAAGGTACATCAGGTAGATTTGTTATGTTCTAGTGAAAATTCTATTTCAAAAAAATCCTTAACAAGAGCCTTCATTCAGTATGGTATTGGATGAACCAGTAGGGGGCGCATGGTCACTGAATTGTGTGTCCTGTATTAGACACAATGTCTCAACAGCAGATCTGTGAAGTCAAGTTCATTAACTTTCCTCTTTTAATTGGGAGACCTTACATAACACTAAAGGCTTTAAATGTAAGCCTGCTTCAGAATATAAAGATTAAATATGAATATAGAAAATTCAAAATTGTGCTGATGTGAAGGCCCGTCACACCAGGACATTAGCAGCGAGACTCTAGGTATGCATTTCATGTCTTTCATCAACACGGGATTGTAATTCTTTTTTGACAAGTTTGGAACACTTGCACTTGCAGTGTATGCTGAGACATGTCAGGGGTGTCAGAGGGCTTTGAGTCAGGATTCCTCCAGTAAAAGCTATTCAGCAACTGGAGAAACCGCAGGAACACGGCACTGTCTTGTCTGATTGGTGTTGTTGGCTAGCGAAGAAGCAGGGATAAGAGAGGGATTAAAAAAGATAGAATCACTTTGGAAATTGGATAAGTAATTCTTGCACTGCCTCTATCTATCAAAAAAGGGTGACACGTGTTTACTTTGAGAAGCGCACAACACATGCTCGACATGCCACTGTTCTTTATGACGGTTCTAATCTTCCATTCCTCGTCTCTGTGCTGGGGAAAAGTGCTCCATTTGCAGAATGTATAATCAGAAGTCTGCATATAAGGGCATTTTAGAAAGTGGTCTATCATTCCTGTCGAAACACCTCATTTTACACAATTGCAGGCAGACACAAACGCTCACACCCACACCCCTTACGCACATGCGTGTGCACGCTCTAATATAGTGCAGACAGCAGATATGCACATGCACACGTGCACATAATGCAGACAGGCAGATATTCAGTCACACACATGCATATACAAGAGTGGCGCCACAGTCTGCTGGGTGCATTTATTATGGATCAGTGCTGCCAATACTTTCAACACCAGTCCAGCCTCCTTCAAACTGCTACAGACTGATGCAGGATGGATCTCAGTCCTGCACAGATAACCGATGCAGACGGTTCCCATGTCTCCACTGTCAGTCAAGCAGTCTGGAATGCTCACAGTCCAGTATCTAAATCATCCGAATGATGAAACTGGACAAGGAACACAGCGAGATGAGATTTATGACGTTCACCTGATGTACATATTTGGTTTACTACACATTTCCCTCCTGATCTGCTTTGCCGTGATGCGAACTACGCTCTCATCTGACCTGCAGTGAATCCAACCATACATGGCTGTTAAAAACTGTACCGAAGAACCTTCATCCAACCTGCGGCTCTAAGCTTTCTCTTATAAAACGTCAAAGAGGAGTGTGTAAGAGACAGTTGCAACCACTGAGAAATGCTATGAACTCAGAGGAAAATGCTTTGCCAGTGCTATATAAATTATCCTAGTAATACAGAAAGGAATAGGTGGAATGATGGCACACAGCCTACACAGGCCTGGCCATGGGGAGAAAATTACAGGGGGGATGCTGCCAATTTTTCCTGCCATAAGCCAGGCAGAACAAAAGAAGATGAAGTTTGCGGTTCGATTAAGCCATAATTGACTCAAGCATTTAAAGGCTTTTATACGGTAAGCATTTTTAAGCATAGAAATAAAGAAGCCTTAGGGCTGGTAAAAATGGAAGTTGAGGATATGCATGTATACCTGCCTGTTTGGATCATTAAATGCATTCATGGTGTCTTTCTTGCTAAATAATTTGACTTATCTGGATGACGTCACATAAAGCCTTAAAACTGCATGTTTTGCTTTGGAATTGAATAGTTGGCTATGTATGAATGTTTTTCGTGGTAATTTGTAGATTTTGTTGAGGAGGTGAAGTAGAAGGTATACTGAAAAGTGAAGTATATAAACACATTATGGAATCACCCCCACTTAGATGATGTTTGTCCGTACATCTCACCTCTCACAGTTCTTCTGAAGGGGAAACCTCCCCACTGTTTCTCTCCCCAAGCCATCCAAGCATTCCACTGCCTCAAGAAAGCCTCAGCCCTGGTCCTCAAACACCCTGATCTCAGCCATCCATTCTTCCTTGAGGTAGATCCATCTAACATTAGGGTGAGTGCCATGCTCTCTAATAGACAGTGTGAACTGCCCAAGCTGTTCCTGGTCACCTATTTCTTCCACAACTGTACCGCCACCAAGCAGGAGACCAGGAATGGTTAGAGATTAAGCACACTTTAGAGGAATTGATGTAAGTTAGCCACGTACTCTACCCCTTCGTCGTGCACTTTGACCTCTGCAACTTTCAAAACTTAGGGACTGTGAAGGAGATGACTGTTTGAAGCTCATCCACAATTTCTGAATGCCCCAGTTCTTTCACACGTCCAATCTCAGGCCCCCTGGACGAACCCACCATTACAGCCCACTACAGTTAGAGAAACTGAGCTCCCAACTACACTGTGCATCACCCCCTAAACTCCCACCAGTGTGCCCATGGCCTTCAATACCTGGTGGACTATGAGGGTCTACCAGTTGCATCCCACACACAACATCCTTGACCCCGGATTGATCCAGGACTTCCACACAAAGCACCCAGACCACTTGTCCCTCTGTCTTCACAGTCCCAATAATAGCTCATCTCATCAATGTGGGAGGCCTCCACATGCATCAGCCTCTGTGGATCTTTGAGGGTTAATGTCATGGCCACATCACTCCTGATCTGCATTTCCCAAAATGCAATCACTCCTGCCATGTCATTCAGTCATTCACTCCCATTTTCTGACCTTCTGATCACACACACCAGACTTGAATCAGTTCATCACTGTCACAAACATTTTAAAGCCACGCTTCTCCTTTGTATTTTCTAATACATGTTACTGAGCATCTCTCTGAACTACCGCTGCCAATCCTGTGTATGAACCCTGCTCTACTTCCTAACTCCACTTATCATCTCACTTATCTGCTTCTCTGCCTGGTAGGACTGATTTTCTGGTTTTGAACTCTGGACTGTTTCTTACTCTAACCTTTTGTTCTGGTCATTTTCTCATGATTGCTGTAATAAAACCTGCTTTGAATTGGCTTTCTGCATCCACCTCCAGCTTCAATGTTCACCCAGCTTTTATACTTCATAGCAAATAAACAAATTACAGATATGACACCAAACATTTTTTGTTTAGTAGCTAAACTTCCAGGCTTAGTGATTCATTCCTCAAACAAACTAGATTAAATTATTTTAATGAATTGCTTATTTTTTCCAGATCAAGTAGAGGAAAAATGATGGAATCCTTCTATGTTGTGGAAAGATTTATGGAATCATCAGGCAGAGAAATCACAATTTAAGATGGCCTGAATTCTCTGAGGCATGGATTCACTAATGAAAAACAATATTCTACACCAAGATGGTTCCAACCTTCTCAAATAGTGGTTGACAGATCAACTTTGCAGGATGGAGCTTTGTCCTGGACCAGTTTTTTTTTTTTTTTTTTTTCAAATTTCCACCATAAATTTCCAGTTGGATTGAGATCCAAACCATTTATTGGCCATGTCTTTGAGTTGATATGTCTTTCTTGAAGAAAGATTATTTGAAAGTATTGGCTCTGTATTAAGATACATTATAATGAAATAAATACTTTATTATCAACAAACATATTTTCTATCAACAGAATAGAAATGTGTGCAAAAGTGGTGTCTCCCCTGGTCCTTCAGCTAACATACAACCTCATATTATGGTGAGAGTCTAAAGTTCTATTATCATCTCCTTGGCCAATATAGATTCATGATCACTGAATATCACTTTCATCCAATAATCAACATTTCACTATTGCTTCTCTTTAGTCCTCTCTAAACTTGTTTTCTTCTGTTTAGGTGTTAGTACAGGTTTATGTTTAGCTTTTCTTTATGGAAATCTTATTTTCTTATAGTCTGTCAAAAATATACTGACTCCAGGTTCTGACTATTTGATTTCCATTTGTTTTGCTGTTCAAGGCCTATTGATTTTATGTTTTCAATCCTGACACTTTTTGTAACGTCCATTTTGTTTCATTTGTACCAAACTGTAGACTCACTTGGCTGGAAACAACCTACATCTTTTGCCACACCGTGTTGGATTTCCTTCTTGGAGATTTAGAATCCTTTCCATTGTTTCGATTGACAACTCTCTTGTTGGGGTTTATGCTTTCTTTGAATTAGTCAAGATCAACAACTTTCCAAGGTTGTTAAGCATTCGATTTAATGTTATCATTTGTGATTTGATATGAAGTAAAAAGTGGGGTGAATGACCTTCTGGAACCAGGAGTGGTGATTCATATTAGCCAACAGCAGTAGATAGTGCCAAGACTTAAAGACTTTTATTATGCCTAGTGGTAAAAATGTACCAGAGTGAAGTTCGACTCTGTTTCAACCAGCACAAGTTACGCAATTGTGTCTGCAACAGATCTGATTCAGATGGAGAAGAATCTAACCTACGGCCAAACCGTACAAAAAGAAAACATTTGAGCCACAGGACAGGTCCTTAACACCTGTGCACTTAGCTGATTCACTACAAAAATATGACAACCATGCATGAGGGATCACACTGAGATGTGCGGTTCTGATTTGTTCCTATTTCAAATACATCAAACCGATTGCCTTCTCGTTATAGTCGTTCCCACTATACATCATGCAATTATGCAAAATGTCTTAAACAAAAGCAGATCAAATATATATTTCTATGCAGGCTATATTTACAGACATGCATGAATACCTAAT
Organism: Loricariichthys derbyi; assembly: GCA_033118015.1. Taxonomy (NCBI): domain Eukaryota; kingdom Metazoa; phylum Chordata; class Actinopteri; order Siluriformes; family Loricariidae; genus Loricariichthys; species Loricariichthys derbyi. Next base: position 3,063,569 of record JAVSBU010000022.1, read on the forward strand.
TATAAAATAATTTATGAAACACAGCAGTGTAATTATGAATGAGAAAGAAAGCAGTTATTATGCACAGACCGCTGCACCGGAGCCAGTTACCACACATATGATGTAAATGCAGAAGCTAATAGACCAAGAAGCTATTACATGTAAAGACCCTGGGATTTCATAAAGACTAAAGAAGAACATATGCCAACTAAGGCTTATGTTGATGCATGTCTGTTCACAAGACATGCATCAGCATATAGGCTATAATTATGTCTGTTTCCACATGAAGCTCTGACAATACATTCCATTCCCATTAAATGACAATGCTGAAAAATCAAAGGCTGCAAAACAAAGCAATATTTTATTTTTACTGACAGTTCTGCTAACATTATTGCTCATGTCGTGCTTTCACTGGATGGATTTTGACATGCCACACTAATTCTGCAAAAGATGCTCCTTAATGGTCAGTGCACATCTTCAAACGTCCCCACAATACAAGAGTACAAGATGAAGTTTTCCAAAACTTCAGATCATTTGAGTTCTATTAAGTTCTGGCAAAGAAATACAGCAGTTAAGGTTTTTATCGCAAAACAATGTGCGACATGAGCTTTCTGTGTGTTCTTACAACTGGTACCCACGTTCCTGTGGAAAGATAGTTGGTCTAGTTACCAAGCAACAAACACCAGCAATAAGAATCTATTTTGTTGCCAAGGCGTGGCTGGAAAAAGCCAGTGTGAAAGTTTAAAAGCAGTGATTTTTACCCTTCTGGCATGGTGAAAGTGAAATTGTGGGTGGCCAGGCAAGCCCTCCTCACGGTTACAGCGCTGTGTCTGACACCTGATTGTTAGTGATTCCGGACAGATGCCAGCGCCTGGGTGGCATGCTGTGGTTTAATGATACAGAGCTTTCTCTTATATTACACGGAATGAGATGGTCTGAAAGCTGAGGGAGACACCGTTTCTGAGAAGCTATCAGTATTGAGCTTATGGCTGCAAAACTTAATGACACCTTTCTTCAGATAAATCCTTAACGCTGCCTGCTAATGTGTCACAGCGTATATTCCAAACGATGAATCAGTAACAATGTGCTCATGATAAGCAAAGGACAGGAGGTGGGATTGTACTGGAAGGTGCTTGTTAGTGTTTCTCTATTTAAAACAAACAATGTCTGTAGCCTTGTGGGCTTATTAGGTTGCTAAAAAAGGAAAAAAGACATTTCTGAGCCAGTGACCAGGAATAAGTAAGAACATGTCTCAAGATATTGGGCTGCATTTAAAAAAAGCATATTTTTTTAATAGATTATTTATGGTACTAGCTAAATGTTTTTGTAATCTATGAGTCTAGTCCTTTTTTTTTGTTTGGCATTATATACACAAAGAGGCCTAGTGTTTCTTGCTCTACATGGGGTAAATTTAATGTCTGTTTTGAAAACTGCCAAACACCCACAGTGCAGCAGGCTGTGTGTAACGTAGTCCAAATCATGTTATGACTGCCCTCTCAGACGACTATCAATATGTCAAACTTACAACAAATCAGTCAACAGCACAGTTTCTCAAAATGTATGCACAAAATAGGGCTTTATATAGGACTAAAGTGACATAAAAGTTTTAAATGGCTTTGATACTAATATCTAATCACTTCCAAGCATTTTCAAACAAAGAGGGCTTTAAACAATTCATGGCAGTCCTCCTTACAGTTTTTTCAAATACAGAGCTTTAAAGTTAATCGATAGAGAATGCTATTTCAGTGTCTTCATTCTTCACCAGGGTCAAGTTGTACTTTTCTTGCCAGGAGACTTTAGGCTGCAGACAGAGCGAGAATGTTTTTACATGTGATCATCCATCCACTATGTTTCAGGCGCCACACAGATTAAATGAAAGAATCTGAAAATGAAGGTCTTTAACTTTTAATCCTTTTACAAAGACCCTTCAGACTGCCTGAGGATGGATGGCGTCTGTGGAAAAAAAAACCCTGCAGTTAATGATCCACTCCTCCTTAGAGGTAAGCACTAACACCTAGGTATATGTCACTTGCACAGTTTTGACACTTCAGCATTTTATATAGTATTAAAACAGAGTTCGGTGTGTCACAGCGCAGAATGATTACAAAATGAAGGGGATACAATAATGCTGTTTAAGTGGTTTTATTTCAAATGACTTTGGACTACATGGAAATAAGAATAAATATCTCTTAATTTACACACTCATGTTTACTCCATTCACAGCACACCAAGCTGCAAAATTACATCAAAAGTCATACATTATTTGAGGTCTATAAAAACATATACTTTTTTTTCCGAATAATGGAAAAAAGCTTATAATTCCTTCAATAAAAGTGTCCTTTAAAATGTTTTCTTCGCAGTGCGCGAAACATAAATACATTAACCCAGAGTATGCTCGAGAAATACAGTAGACGCTGAATATAAAGTAAATACTGACCCCTAGGAAAACAAAATGATAAAATAACACCACATATACATCGCAGAGACATTCCTACACTTGGAGCAGTGCATGTGAGGGCATGAGGGTGTGTGTGTGTGTGTGTGTGTGTGTGTGTGTGTGTGTGTGTGTGTGTGTGTGTGTGTGTGTGTGTGTGTGTG
>JAVSBU010000022.1:3079585-3090708 GCA_033118015.1 Loricariichthys derbyi
ACTGTACTGTTGCCCGTTTGTAACGCTGTTTTAACCGGGAGGTGATGTATAGAACTGCGTACTGTCCATTAGCGCCGCCATTTTGATCGCATCTGTCGCTGGTTAAAACTCAGTTGGGTACACCGGTGAGGGCTCTATACGCCGTTGATTAGGGACACAACGCCAGGCGCCGAATAACGGCGGCGTAAACTGCGACACTACAGGAAGGGGAAAGATGAAACGGCAATTAAAAAGTATCCAAAGTACGCCATTGTTCGCATTGTCTCCATCGTCACTGGTCCTCTCCGGGAGCGCTCCCAGAATTATTTCAATATGTTGAATCATTTTTTCCACAATTCCCGAAGAAGCCGGAACTAAGCTATGCCCCCTAGCGCCGGCGTTAACAACAGTGTTTGATCCCTAAGACGGCCCCAGAGGAGACAAAAACTCTTCCGGGATGCTTCCGGGAGCTCTTAATGTCTACGTGTAAACGGGGCTTTAACCCCAGACAAAACACTCACACTAAGAGCTCTTAGGAGACACTGAACTGAAGAAGCCTTTCAGATAAGAAGTGAAACGTCTTCAAGAATCTACAAGCATGTCCAGTTGCTCTCTTCTACCACCCACTGTTACTATGACCTGGACGACTGAGAATCTTCAGACTTCTCTTAGGAGACACCAATTAACCTAACATGCATGTCTTTGGAATGCTGGAAAAAACCGGCTTACCTGGAGAAAACCAATGAGGACATGGGGAGAACATGCAAACTCCACACAGGTGGAGGCCGGGATCAAAATAGGGGCCTCTGCACCACCAGTGCCGCCCTTTACACAAAGATTCAAGATTCAACTATTCAAAGCTTTATTGTCATATGCCCAGTAAAGAAACGTTTTTCCCTGTACAATGAAATTCTTGCTTTTGTTGCCCACACTGGATGTCCAAAATATCTTATAGATAAAGATAATAGAATAAGATAAATATGTTACATTTATGTTACATATTTTACATACATATGTTACAAATATGTTACATTTAAAATTTTACCTTGTAAAGGTTAATGTCAGCTTATATACAGAAAACTTACACTTTTTTTTTTTAATATTCGCCTCTATTTGGGATGAACAAACATTTAAGTGATCGTGTATGAACATATGTGTTTATATTTTAATAACCACCAGCTGCCACTGGTTAAAAAGTGATGACCTTCAGTCTTTGCAGTCCTTAGACATAACACTGAGTACCCAGGAACTGGAGTAAAACTAAACATCAAGCTGATAAATATTACACATACATAGGGTTTGTATTCAATGTCAAATTGTAAAATGCCATCCCAAATTTGCAATGATGGTTCAACATACACTTCATGGATAGTAGTTTGTGGGCATCATACCAATATTTATTCATTAAACAAATAATTATAACTTGTGATTAAAATGAAGTTCATCTCTGTTTGTTGATGCTGCATCTATCAAACTTCTGGTAAGTCATTCCACTAGACTTTGGAACATGACTGCTGGGAGTCACTTCCACTAATCCACAAGGACATTAGCAAAGCCAGACATTGATACTGGTGAGAGCTGACTCACAATTTTTCGACTCCATTCAACCCAGAAGAACAGGTTCAGAAGAACAGTTGCTGACCCATGGAAACACAATCTATGTAGCTTTTGATTAAAAAAAAAAAGTTATTTTGTGAGTGTTGATTCCATAGGCAGTTTAAATTTTGGTTCCAGGTGGTGCAAATAAAGATGATTTTGACCTGATACGTCCTTTGTCATTCACTACACTTATGTAGTCACAGGTTTGTCGGTTGCTGATGTCTCATGTGATCCCTCTTGGCTGTGTTTCCCTCTGGTTCTTCAGTTTTAAAAAACCTTTTAGCTATCCTCCCATAGTTACTGCTGCTGGAGTCTCATGCTGCACCCAGTGGTACGATTTTTTCTTTTAATAGATTTTGTACTCTTAACAATACCTAACTACATTGTCTCTTTTCTCTCTGAGCCAGCGTTCCGATGCCTGTGGTGTTTACCCATCCTGGTCCCACACCAAGATACTCTTCTGTCACATCTCCACCCAAGCTGTTCTTAACCACCAGTCCCAGCATGATCAAACTGCAGTGGACAGTAACTCTCTCCCTCCATCAATCAGTTGAGGAGGTCATTACACCAAGACTTTCCCACCGAGGACACAATATCCTAAAATGACTTTATGAAACAAACTACAACATAATTCTGTCTGATTATATTCATTTAGTTAGTTTGTTTAAAGTATTTTTGTAAATTTATTAGTTAATTTTTTTCATATACCATTCCCAAGGGGGATGGGGCCCTTTGTGAGACACTGATCTTCATTCTAATCTTAGGAAATTGACTGGGACGGCTCTATCAAAGGTGGAAATTTGGTGAATCATGACAGGAGAAGTTTACTTCGGTATATATCATCAGTACAAGTTCAATACAAAAAATGATCATGTTTAGTATCTCTAATTCACCTAACTTACACATCGTTGGACTGCGGGAGGAAACCAGAGCATCCAGAGTAAATCCAGGCACTGGGAGAACATGCAGACTCCAAACAGAAAGGACCCAAGCTGATCCACCAGGGATTGAACCCACGACCTTCTTACTTCTCACCAACCTGCCCTGAACCTCACAGTGATCTTCAGTATGATTCATTCTACTTTTATGGACTTCTTGGCAATGGATTTGGCTGCAGTACCCAAATTCATTCCTATCTACATACTTTTGGTAATGTAGTGTATCAGCACCCAATCATTAAAATCTGAATTTGATATCTATCAGATGTGTTGCTCAAAGTTATTCAGTTAATTGTTGGGAAATTGCAGATGTCATCACAGTAATAATCTTCTTAGAATCTGCTCTCAGTAAAGCTCATCATTTTTAGCAGGATAAGCATTGGCTCATGTAATTACTTCGACCACCGCTGTGTGTTTAGTACCTGGTGCAGAGGTAGATTAATCTGATGCAGCAGATTCTTAATAGCTGTCTGGAGCTCAGAGAAGAGCATGGGAGCATGGCAATCTGCTGCCTGATCTGCTTTTTGCAAATCCACAGGACCAGACAGACTAGTCAGCCATTCCCACTCATCCCTGGGCAGAAAGAAACAACAATCAACAATGACACAAACATACAAACACACACTCGTACACGGAGCCTTGTAACAGACACATCTCTATCTGCCAAGGCGCCCACCGTAGTCTGTGCCACCCCAGATTCCCACTACGTTATGGTGGAGTTTCCAGGAGAAAGTGAGCAGACAGGGAAGGAGCACAATCCCTGATATGGACAGTCAAGGCTGGGAGACTCAGTGTTTGCCACCAACCACTAAACACCCCCTTATTTTCAGTCTGAACGTCTTGTTCTGAACTGTAAATGTGAGAAAGTTCCATTAGTGCCACCCTCATGATGACTTATAGAAATTATAAAAAACATGTGTGAGGAAACAAGTAAATGTCTGGAGGGTAACAGACAGCGCTCTTTATAATCACTAACATTTAAAACACTTAAGAATACTACCATTTGGCATGAAAGAGTTCTCTGACGGTACTTTTAACGTTTTTTGTTTTTTTTTAAAGAAAATGTCAGTGGACTTCATCACACATTCCCAGAGAAGCTGCAGTAATGAAATAATGCCACTGTTCCCCTTGTTGTCTAATGTTTGTCCCTCATTATGCCATAAAAGGCTTCGGTACATTCAGAGGCCACAGATGGAGCAATAAGGAGCATGTTGATGCAGCTCATAATGATACTTAAATATCTGGGGGTTAACTGGTGGAAAAAAAAGAATTTCTTTGCTCCAGAGATTTTCCTCGAGCCGTGAGTGGGCATCATCTTGAGCGAGCCTCCCGCCAACTTCCACGATCTGGCCCCATAGTAAATTTAGTTTTACTACCACACTGAGCGGCAGGATAATGCTCTCCCTGTCTGGACCTACCTACCGGGGTCAACATCATGACCTGAGATGAAAATAAATAAATAGCTCCTTTACCGAACAAAAACAAACAGGAGTTTTGTTTTGCTCATAAAAAATGACCATGTCAAGAAGGTATGTGTGCCTGTGGTGAGGGGAACATTCCATGACAACCATGTGCTCTGACATATTTCAATATTTCTTCTATACAGGCCCATGCTTTCTTCAGTCACTCATTGTACTATTCAAAGTACACAACTGGACTTATTCATGGCACATGCACATATCTGCTTTGGGTGCTTCATCTAGTGGTCCTATGGCACCTAACACATGAGACGTTCCTTTATTAACTGGACAAGAAATCAAGGTCATATGATTCCCTAAAACCAATCCATGTGTTTAGTCATTCTTAAGCTGAAACCATATTAATTTGGAAATCAGTTACATAGCAGCCAATAGCGAGTCCAATCAACTCTGTTTCATTGTCATATTCTGAACCACAGAACTTTGTGACATAATGATGTATAAGTCAGCCAAGTAACGACTCGCCAGTAAAATACTGCTAAATAACAATATGGTGACCAAAGGGTGTTACGTAGATGTGTTCCTAACAAATTCTCTGATACTACGAGTTTAAGGCTTTGTCGTTTCCTGTAATAATATCGCACATGATTTTTTAATGGTATTAAACAGATTTTGCAGGCTAGACCGTCTCAGTAGTGTCTTAATGACATTAAACAAGGGAAAGAAATACGAACCTGCAGACATTCCAGTTGTCACGTATCCTGGCATGGCAGAGCATGCTGGGAGTTCTCTGAGGGACCAGCACTTTGATTTGATCCACAGAGCTGCTGAGCTTCAGGTACCCCAGGTACAATCCTGGAGAGAGACGGTGTTGATGACGCCGCTGATACGCCAGGATGTCCTGTTTAAACACAAAATACTTATATTGAACAATAGATACAATATAAAGACCTATATAATATTTTTTACATTTTCTAAAACACAATCTGAGTTATTAAACTGACAAAGTGTTATGGTTTAAATACTTTTAGTAATTAGTTACTTTTAGTATTTAGTTACACTTTAGTTACACTTTCAGTATTTAGTTACTTTTAGTATTTAGTAGCTACACAAAGCCTTGCACCGATGGCAGTCTATAGAACAGGTACAGGATACTCCATAAAACGTCCATCTGATTAACGTCCGAGGTCTGAAGATTTATAATAGGAATTAAAGATCTGTCTTATATACATCTAATTCATGTCTGAATGACACCTTACTGACAGAAAAGAAAATCTGAGTTTTGAAGGCAGCCTAATAAACGTTTTCATATTGTTTTTTTAAATAATATTATTGTTTCAAATAAACGCTATGTGCAAAGTATTTAAAGTGCTGTGTGATAGTCCAGTCAATGTTCATTTCAATCAACAGCCTATTTCACAGAACATATTATTCCACATGTTAAGTGGTGCACACTTGTAATTAGAAAGGTGACAAACCAAGGTCACTGAGGAATGAGATGTTGTTCTGCAACAAAACATACTTTAAAGTTACATGATGCAGCAAGAAAATTTGCATGTCGCTCATCATTTCAAGCATTTAAACATTATGAAAAAGTCTTTTTTCAGGCTTTGCCTAGCATTACTTGAACTGATAGTTGTCAAGCCTATTAATGAGCTCGAGTACAATACTGCTATGGATCACTCTTACAGAAACTCCCAGCATGCATTGCAAGAACAGACCTCCAGCAGCATCAAGCTTGGCTCAGCTAGACCACGTCCTCGAACCTGCTGTGATGTAGCTCTCACGGCAGATGACTAGCATCATGTCGGCTATTTTTCCGCATTCATCTACTTTCACACCTCTCCACTCCAGCATTGGAAGGTCCCATACTTAATCCAGAACCTACCTTGGAGCTCTTGGAGGTCACCTCCTTACACTCATCAGTCTGAAAGCAGTGCCCATCTAGCTCACATCATGACTCTCTTCAGTGGTCATGCCCTGACATGCACCAATGGAATATGAATGAGTATGAAGCAAGGATGATGATCACGGAGCTGGTGATGATGCAGCTATCATGTTCCAACAAGAACTTACGGCTGAACTCCAGAACAAAAAGCATGCAAGGACTCAGAGCTTTCCCTGGATAACCTAATCAAACTCACCATTGATCTGGACTAGCTCTTGGATTCCAGGGAACAGACTAGAACTCACTTCCCAGATAATGAGGTGTCAATTCTGCAGAGGCTGTTCCCCTCACCAAGGAAAAACATCACCCACAGGTGCCACCTTCACATCAACCCTTACTGCTCAAAGAATGAGCATGCAAAGGACATCACATGCCCTGAAACAGTGAGTTGTACCTGTGTTATGGAGTTTCCTACTCCTGCTCTCTGCCAGACCTCCTTAATACTTCTCATGGTGTTATCTCTATCTCAGCATACAGTATTAATTGACTCTGGCACTGAGGGGAACTTTGTTGATGAAGAACCGGCTGAGAGGTGGAGACTCCCACCGGAGAAGCTAGAGTCTGCACTGCACATCATTAATGGTGATCCTGTTGCCCCAGACACCATCACTCACCTCAACCTGCCTGTTTGTCAGTATTCTACACTCACAGCACATCCCCTTCTTTTTGCTTAATCTTCTATGGTTTTCTTTAATAAAACTCCACAACCCAGACATTTCTGCATCAATGCCTCAAACTGATGCAGCAACAGAGCCACCAACAGGAATAGAGTTAAAGGTTAGGGTTATGGTGAATGCAACCATCTACCTGTATGGTGATGAGCAGGATGTCCAGGGCATAAGGCTCCTCAGGGGTAGATAGAGACTTTCTCTGGCTCTGCAGTTTAGAGACTTGCATCCATTTCCCATTAAAAAAGGAGTAGAAGCTCTCCATCTCCCTTACTGTTACCAGCAACACATTTCCATGCCGATCTTTAATGGGCTCATAGTGCACTCGGCCTAAGTTGTGGGTACCCAAAAGGTTCTGTATGAACAAAAAGATGTGAAGCAGTGATTAACAAAAGATGCCCTCTGGAATATTGCAATACTGTCTGAACAGACTGAACAGACCTCTTATGCTCAGCGCTAATAAAAGATGTGCTAAGTGCAGTATGAGGAGGCTCTTCATCGTGAGTGCTACAGAAAACAAATAGCTCATGCTGTTGAATAGTAGAGCTATAATTGTCTCATTTTATGTCATCTGTGTTCCAAAAACTGCACAGCCACCCCACATGAATACCAAAATCAATTCAATAAGTGTGTTGTAAACCTGGAATTAAATTATTTCAAACACATGCTGGGGAGTCTAACAGAGCTGACATACCTGCAGCTGGCCAGCAGCAACCAGCATCTTCTGCCTGGACTGCAGTGTGGACGAGGAGGAGGTGGAAATAGCCATGCTCTGCCTTAGCCATCGGACATCCTCCCACATACATGAAAGCTACAAAGCACACACATTCACACACAGGTATGAGCACACATCTGTAATGCAATAACCACTGTATTTAGGTTTAAAATATAAAAGTGCCAAAGGGAGCAATTAGTAACAGCATGAAAGGTGGGAATGGTGTCAGGTTCTTCAATCTGATTTACTTTACTAGTTTAACACTACAAGATTTTCAATGTGAATGTAAAGTCCAACATCCCCAAGAGTTAAAACTTGATGACAGAGAAAATGTTAATGAAATATAAAAATGTTAAATACTAGATACAGTAACAGAGTTCAGGCTTGTACCTCGGGTCACCTTGTGTGTTTAAGGTGGTAAGGTGGAAACATCAAACTCCTGCAGATGGCACTGCACGAGGATAAATAATAAATACCTGCGGTGTGTGTGATGGTATTCGTAGATTGAGAAGAGGTGGTACAGTGAAGTGAACATCTCATTCAATGTGTGGGAAATGAGTCACAAAGCAGATGTTAATGATTAGCACAAGGGAATGATTGCATTCGGGTGTGCCAAAGGCCATAGTGTGAAGGAAGTAGCTGAATTTTCTACCAGCAGCGCCAAAAATCTAAGTCTACAGGAAATTCTCATCATTGCGACCAAAAGATGAAACTGATGGACGGGGGCCACCGGTGTGTTTCATGGCTTGTGAATCAAAATCGCTTTGCTTCCAGACACGAATTAGTTCTAGAAGTCCATGCATGTATACTATCAACATACGGAGCAGAGTGGCACGCAAGAAACCTTTTCTCACTTCTACTCACAAGATGCCCATTTACAGTGATGAAAAAAGACAAAAATTAGACTGTCCATGACTGGATATGCGTTACCTGGTCAGATGAATCCTATTTCTGTATGTGAATAATGCTAGGAGTTCATCAAAGGCCTCAGGAAGCCTTAAATGAAGATTGGATGAGCGTTTGTGGAAGCTGGAGGAGGTTTTGTGATGCTCTGGTGGTGTTTTAATGACATCATTTAAACCCTTTGGTTGAAGTGATAATAAATTTTAATCTTATCCAATTAAATTATCATTCCTATCCCTGTATTCCAAGGTGACAATTCTCATGTTTACAATGCTGCTAAAACGACTAATTTGTATAACGAACATTTCTGAGCCTCTGAATTAGCCTATAAAAATGTGAATCCTCTTGAAAATTTGTGAGAAGGCATCCATGAAATGCAAAATTCTGGGATTCAATAGCGACTGAACAAAATACCCAAGGATGCAGCACAACACAAAAGTAAATACAAAAACCACGAGGAGGTGTATGTCACTATTATACAAAAATAAATGTATTAATAATAGCATTGCATTTATTTTCGTTGTTGTATCTGCTTTATCCTAATCAGGATAGTGGAATAGCCGGAGACACAGGGCACAAGTCCAACACAAAATCCAACAAGCTGCTGAAACCAGGACTCACACCCCAATTACTATGATTCCATTTTACATTTACATTTATGGTATTTAGCAGAAGTTCTTATCCAGAGCGACTTCCAAGTTATACATTATTCGTTAAGGGTCTTGCTCAAGGACCCAACAGTAGCAGCTTGGCAGTGGTGGGATTTGAACCCTGGACCTTCTGGTCCATAGTCCAGCACCTTAACCGCTAGGCCTCCACAGTCCCAATCTCCTTAACTCCATCCATCTCTTTACACAATTTCTCCAGTGTTAATCAAATGAGTAAATCATAACTGACCACAAAACTTCATATTTGTAATGCAATGCAACAGCCAAGTATAAGTTTTATGGGTTTAAAATGCTGGTGCATTAAAACACAATAATGCCGTTGATCAGATTATCGAGCCGGAACTTTCTTTATTATATAAAAAGCACATCCACAGCAAGCAGGCGAGTTCTCCGTGGAATTACACATTTTTTCCCCATGGATTTTCATACGCTCCACAGTATGGTGATTAACTTTAAAATAAACGTTAAGAAAGCATTTTAACAGACATATTTGTCATTTCATAATAATCCATGGCTTTAAAAATACCTACAAACGTGCCATTACTTAACTACAGTCATTCTGCTCCCTCCATTACCCACACGGCGGTCAGCTGGAGTGTTTGTCATACCTTGGTAAACCACAGAAAGTCCTGCATGAGGGAATTGCTGTAGGAGTCTTCCACTTCCACGATGGGTAACTGATCCTCATTAGTCACCAGCAGACTGTCCTTATGATAAAACACTGCTGCTATGTAGATCCCTCTGAAAGCCGGATGAGAGCATACTCAGTCCATGAGGAATTACCCAGGATGATGCATGCCTTCATAACTGCTGAGTTAAGCATATAAAGTGATTTACTGACCTTTTGAGAGATTTGACAAATTTAGTGGAGGAATGAAAGAGATGTTTCAGGCTTCTAGATACGGACTGCTTACGACTGGGGTTCTGCAGCTTTGACGGGTCTGAGAAACAGAATTAAGCAAGGATTCTTACAATAAGCTCAAAACCCATTTAGTAAAAACAATAAGCCAAAGCATGAGCTCATACTACAATTCATTTAGTACCATTACTGCCTTCACACAACACAGAAAAAAATCCAAAGTGTTTTCCATCCCAATTAAATTAGAGAGTCAAAATAAATCTAGACAGTTGAAGGCGTGCAAGTGTTTTACGAGGAAACAGAACCGGATGAAGCCGAGTCGGATCGTGCGAGTGAGCCTCAGGCTGCAAAAGCAAGAGGGTCAGGAGGGTCACGCCACCGACAGAAGTATTATCTACAACTGTTGAGCTGCGTATCTCCTGCCTCAAAAGCAGCAGCCCTATCAGTGCGCCTTTCACCGATGCCTATCTTCAGACGACCCTGTTTTCATGAAATTAAGCGTCACGTAATTGCCCCCCGTGTAAACAGTGTGGCAGACGGAACAATTTGTTTGGCTGAGAAGCTGTTTACAACATTCAAATGGCCATCAAAAAGATCCAGTCACCATGAGACTAATCACGCTAGCACTAGTCTCTCTGTCTCCACTGGAGGGGGTGGACAAGGGGGAACTTTACATTTAAAACCCTCTATCAGTCTGTCTATGGACAAGGGTTCTTTTCGAGCTCCAAAAGTCTGAAAAGTCCATTGAGTTGCTCAAGTATTTTTCAATCGACTTCTTTTTCTGACCACCAAACGTTGCAGACTGTATATACACTCACTGAACCCTTTAATAGTACCACTGTACTAATACCAGCTACAGCGTCCCTTTGCTCTCAAACCTTTGGACACCATCGTGGGGTTGGTTAGGGTCACTGTTACAGCCCCCTGTTCGGCCTCAGACATGGTCCATCATACCTAATGCCGACTCTGTAAAAATCATACATTTTTCTTTTTACTTAAAGACTGCAAATCGAGCTAATTTGTTAGACTGGTTCAGATATGTGGTGCATAACTGGATCATTTTAAGATATTTTCTCCCTAGTTAACCACTGCCAGATTTTCTCAGCTTACAGCTCATACAGCATCATTAAGTAGATAAATGAGAGAAGAACGATATCTGAGCTCTCACGGGCCAAGATTGGCTACGTTCTGGAAGTTTTGTGCAATGAACAAAATAATGTCGATATGCATATATTTGCTTCAATATTTTATTCATTTACACTCCTGTCTTATACACTGTAGAGCCAAAAATGGTTAATGCTATGATTTGGGGTTCTGCTGCAGTTCTAGGTCAGGTCTCGGTTCAGTAACATTATGAATCCAAAGAATGAGATCAGCTGATACCTGAATATACTGAACCACCAGGTTATTCCATCAATGGATTTTTTC
>JAVSBU010000022.1:3132825-3143658 GCA_033118015.1 Loricariichthys derbyi
TCGCCCAGGGTGTAAATTTAGCCAGAACCGTTTCTGCTGGTATCTAATATTTTTATTCACAGTAAGTTGGCATCGTTAGTAAACATAGGTGACAAAATTAATTTGTGGTAAATTTGCTACATCACATAAAACGCATATTTATTCTAAGAAAAATAATAACAAAACCAATTACCAGCATTCCTGCTTTTATTGCCTAGCACTGCGGCTTATATAGTGCGCGCACACGCACACACGCACACGCACACACGCACATGCACATGCACACGCGAAATTCACTTTCTTTAAATCAATACACGCTGACTGCACTGCAATGCTCACAGCACCTATGGAACTGTCTGTATAATGAGACTGTTTCTCAGAACTGGACTAGAATAATTTATTTTCGTGCTCGGTCTCAAGCCATCCCAGCCTTTTCCTAAAGCACCTCCAGCAAAATGCAACAGACCCAAACCTGCACTAACCAAGCTCCATAGCAACAAGTCTGACTAAGTGCAATAAATTGCTGCATTGCACCGTGGCACTGCATATAACCTCTGTTTATACGGTGTCGTTTAAATTTAACACTTTACTCTGCACTGTTCCATGACATTGATTTGATTGTATGGAAAACCATCTCGTAAGCACAGCCAAATCATAACACATAATAAAAATATTAAAATATATACAGATTTTAACTGCTTATGTCAACTTGATATAATCAGCCGAGCAGAGCCTAACTTCAAACAAAAAGTGTGAAAATTAATGTTGAGAAGGGAACGGCTTTCATTGTGATTTCTGCACACGCCCTCTCTATATCATGCAGCCGGTGAGAGCTGTGACCCAGCTATCCCATTACATTCTACTTACACTGTAATAACTCAGAAATGTAGTGATAATCACACACCATGGAGACGTTTCAAAGCTTTTATTCTGCACTGTGTGTTGGTCATTACAAAGGAGAGCTGCTCTGCCATATTCCTTTGACTGACGCACGAGAGGTGGAAAGTGCTGGAATATCTGTGTCACTGTGTTTTCTCTCGCTGTTCTGCTAAAGCGTAACAACTCCCTTAGAATAGCATTCAGAGAATGGCAAACACAAGCAAGATGTCTAGCACTATATTTATCTGTTTTCATTCACCTCACTTCTCAGAAATGTTGCTTCCTGGCAGAGATGCAAGAATTAAGCACGTCACTCTATTGTACGTTTCATAGCATAAAATAGGAAAGTAAAGGACACCAGCAGCAACAGGAAGCTAAACCTGTGGTATGACAATCATATAAACACAATTACTGAGCATATTGGAGGTTCGACAGGTTTCTGATCTCCTCGGTAGGAAAATGCTAAGTATTGATTCACGATAAAAAAAAGACCAGGAAATCATCTCCAGCTGTTTTATAAAAAACGTGTTCACTCTAGCTGAATATATGCTATTTAAACCAGTCAGCCTTGAGTGTGATGATTTCATCTGACTGTCTCTGGGGACATTACACTCTTTGGAGATGTGTGCTGGAAGAAAATGTTCTGTTTTCTGTTTGCAGAGAACTTGCACGGTGATATGGAATAGAATGTGCAAATCTCTGGTCACATGCACCTTATGGTAAGTATCAGACCATGTAAAGAGTGCTGAGGGTCATAGTGCATAAAAGTCACCAATGCTCTGCTGGCTCAATAACTCAGTAACACCAATTAACCTATCCTGCATGGCTTTGGACAGTGGAAACTAGAGTACCTGTGTAAAACCTACGCAGACATGGGGAGAACATACAAACTCCACACAGGCGGAGCCCAGTTTCAGGATGGAACCTCTTGAAGGCACCATTATTAAAAGAAAAAATGCAATGGCGGCCTAAAACTTTTGCATAGTACTGTATATGCTGCCACTCAGCCATAGTTGGAATTTGTATTAATCACTCAAAAATGTGTTCTGATCAGAATCAGAGACATGCACTATGCTTAAACTAATAATACAAAAATAGCTGTGATTTTTATGTCTTTATTGAACGCACGGATTTTTGACTGTCCAGGTTGGAGGAGTTACGTGTATTCTAACATTTATAACCTGGCTGAACAGCCTTTAGCAGCAACATTTCCTGTAGTTGCTAATCAGACATGGGGCTCTTAAATCTGACTTGGCCGTTCCAAAACACAAATTTTACTGATGTGTTTTGGCTCAGTGTCTTCTTGCACCATCCAACTTCTATTAAGCTTCAGTTGATGGCCCACTATTCTGCAGTGAAATTTCTGGTATTAATTGTTCCCTCAATGATTGCAAGCTGTCCAGAACCTTAGGCAGCCTGAAAACCATCATTCTGTCCGAACACAATTTAATATTCAGTTCAATGTGAATTTTATACATGTCTGCAGGCAGGTCTTTTGCTGTTATCCCATTATTTTCCATCTCCTTAAACACTGCACCCCGTGCCCTTTATGTGATCTTCACGGACCACCCACTCCAAGGAAGAGAAGCAACTATAATGAATTCTGTTCAACTGCAGCTTGACGACCATCCAGCTCTTTAGAAATGCATCTTGTAGCCATTTCCAGCATTATTAATCTAAACGAGTCTACTTGTAAGGTCCTCTGAAAACTGGCAAACTTGTGAAGATTCATGATAACAGAAGATTAGGCTTGAACTATAAGGTTATTTATTAGATGCTTCCACAACCCATACTTCTCATTACCTGATATATCTTGTCACAAATATGGTACTTAGACATGTGACTGGCTACACAAGAAAGCATCTGTGTATGGAGAAGCATGAAGAGTTTAAAAGACCTCACTTTAAATCCAGCATGCCATAATAAAAATGTAAACATGCTGCTTTTGAGGAACTTCCAGCAATTATGTCAAATGAAAGGCTGAAAAATTAAGGTTGAACTAATACATAACGAATATTTTGAACTCCATGTGTGTTTCATTTTGCAGAGGTCTAAGTAATGGATATATATATATAAACAGACGTGTATATGCGGGGGTGAATGTCAACACCACTCGATTGTATTCAGCAAAGCAGCTCTTAAAACACTGACTCACTGCTGTCAGGAGGTCAGCTGAGCAGATTACATGTACAGTGCCAGGCTAAAGCCTTCATACCCCTCGAGCTTTTCCACAGTTTTGAACATTACACCCACAAACGTAAATATATTTTATTGAGATTCTTTTATGTGATAGACCAACACAATGTAGCAAGTATATGTGAAGTGTAAAGAAAACGATACATAGATTTCACCCATCTTTAATGAACAAAAATCTGAAAAGTGTGCTGTGCATTTGTATTCAGCCCCCTGTACTCTGATACCCCTATATATAATCCAGTGACCAATTGTCTTCAGAAGTCACCTAATTAGTAAAGCGAGTCCACCTGTGTGCAATTTATTCTCAGTATAACTACAGTTGTTCTGCGAAGACCTCAGAGGTTTGTTAGAGAACATTAGTGATCAAACAACACCAATAAAAACCAAGAAACACCAGACAGGTCAGGGATAAAGTTATCGAGAGGTGTAAAGCAGGGTTAGGATATAAAAATATCCCAAGCTCTGAATATCTCACAGAGCATTGTTCAATCCATCATCCAAAAATGGACGAAGTATGGCACAACTGCAAACCTACCAAGACATGGCCATCCACCTAAACTGACAGCCCAGACAAGGAGACACTAATTAGAGAAGCTTCTGAGACAGCTTAGAGAAGCTGCAGAGATTCACAGCTCAGGTGGGAGATTCTGTCCACAGGACAACTATTAGTCATGTACTCCACAAATCTGGCCTTTATTGAAGAGCAGCAAGAAAAAAGCAATGCATAAGAAATCCTGATTGCAGTTTGTCATAAGTCATGTAGGACCACAGCAAACATGGAAGAAGCTGCTCTGGTCAGATGAGAACAAAGTTGAAATTTTTGGCCTAAACACTGCGTGGTGGAAAACTAACACTGCACCACACCACCACCACTGTGAAACATGATGGTGGCAGCATCATGCTGTGGGGCTGCTTTTCCTCAGCAGGTACAGAGAAGCTGGTCAGAGTTGATAGGAAGATGGATGGAGCTAAATAAAGGGTGATCCTGGAGAAAGACCTGCTGCAAAAGACTTGAGAATGGGGTGGAGGTTCATTTTGCAGCAGTACAATGACCCAAAACATACAGCCAGAGTCACAATAGAATGGTTTAGATCAAAGCATATTCATGTGTTAGAATGGCCCAGTCAAAGTCCAGATCTAAATCCCATTGAGAATTTGTGGAAAGACAAAAAATTGCTGTTCACAGACTCTCTCCATCCAATCTGACCGAGCTTGAGCTATTTTGCAAAGAAGACTAGACAAAAATTTCAGCCTCTAGATGTGCCCACAGATAAAAAAAATTCTGTAACAGTTGATCACTCCTGTACATCGGCTTGAAGGAATTTTAGTTCATTATTCCCACAGAGCAGCTAGAACTCTGGGGTGTCGGTGGGTTTCCTCACATGAATGTCTTCCATTTCATTTCCATTAGATTAAGGTCAGGACATTGTCTTGGCCATTATAAAACATTACATTTAGTCTACTTTAACCATTTTGGTAGAATGTCTGTGTGCTCAGGGTCCTTGTCTTGTTGCAGGTCCCACTTTCATATTAAGTTCAGAGACAGATGTCCTGATATTTCCTTTAGAATTCGCTGATATAATTCAGAATTCATTGTTCCATCAATGGTGACAAGTTGTCCTGGTCCAGATGAAGGCAAACAGCACCTCTATGGTTCACTTATGACATAAGGTTCTTATATGTCAATGCAGTGTTTTGTGTTCTCCAGACATATCACTTCTCATTCAAACCTTAAAGTTCTATTTGCGTCACATTCGTTGTTCATGTCCCACATCATGGGCAATAATGTTCTTTTTGGAGAGTGATAGCTTTGTTCTGCAAATCTACCATGCACACTACTGGTGTTCGATGTTCTCCCGATGGGGGACTTATGGACATAAACATTAGACACTGTGAGATAGGCCTTTAGTTGCTTAAAAGTCACCCTGGGCTCCTTGTGACCTTGTGGACTATTACACACTTTGCTCTCGAAGTGGTCTTTATTAGTCACCCGATTAACAACGGACTTGACATTTTCCAATTTGAATACAATCTGTCCAAACTCTTCAGAGATCATTTCGTAACCTTTTCCAGCCATTTTTGTTTATGCCATGATACGCTTCCACAAACATGACTTGAAGGTCAGACTTTGATAGATCCCTGTTTTAACACACAAGTGTTCCAACTCACATCTGATTGTCGTCCCTTAGAAACAAGAAAACTCTAATTTCACCTGATAATCCTAAAGGTGGACATATGTTTACCACGCACATACATGTCATGCTGAATCATGTTCAATTTGGCTCTTTAGCTACTTCTTAAAGTTTTAAACCTCTTTAGTGTCACTGCTGGACTGAACATAATCCACTAACCAAAAGTGTCCAGCCACCATCATCCTGTGAGCACTGATAAACAGTTAGAGAATCACTAACACAAACTGTGAACACAAACAGATGAGCTACTGCCTCTGACTTTACATCTACAAGGTGGAGAAACACTGTATGGTAAATGTCTCTCATAGAGCACACAGTGAGTGAAAACAGTGTCTAAAACCTCCAGCAGCACTGTTGTGTCTGATCCACTCACACCAGCAAAACACAAACTTACACAGCACCAGCACATCAGTGTCACTGCAGTCCTAACCCGTTGTGTGGCGCCGCGGTGAGTTTTTATTCCACCTGTATTGTGGCATTGCACCCGCTAGATGAGCGATAGCGGGGTGGGCCCACCAGCCTCCTGTTCGTGCACCAAAGAGGGAGTTAGGGACAAAGCTACCGCCCTTCCTTCGAAGTGTGGGGGCGGCGTAGAGCCAGGAGGCTCGAGGTACGACAGAGATTAGACGATAGAGTAGGGACAGTTGATTTCTAGAGAGTGGAGTTGATTTTTGCCTTTTAAGTTAGACTTGTTATGAGTTTAAATAAATCTACCCTTATTCTTGAAGCTGTCTGCGTACGGGTCCTCTCGCCTCCACACGTCCTAACAGTTTGTGTGGTAAATTAGAAAATGAGTGTAGAAAAATACTTGGTGTACCTAATAAAGCGATCTGTGAGTATATTTAGCAAAGCATGAATTAAACCAAAAAAGGTACTAGAATAACTAATACATGAGTTAGTTAGTCTCATTAATGATGGAATGACCCTTGTCATATATCATCTTACCAGAACCGAGTGCTCAGGTGGTGCAGTGTTCTAACACATTGGCCCACCACTGCAGTTACTTTTTATGATACCATATTTGAAACAGTTATTCATTAACTCTCAACCCCTATCAAATGCTAACGCATTGGATCCAAGCTAAAGTCGCATCATGTTACTTACATGGATGTTCCTGAGTTTCTTCTTTCCTCTCTCCAGGCGGCTCAGCAGTGTCTGAGAATGTGTGGGGGTCTGTTGCAAAAGGCTGTCGTCCACTGACACACACTTCCTGAGTGCTACTCTGTCGCCCCACGGTCCTGCACTGGGCCTGGACACCTGCACCGGCTTCGGGACGCGCTTCACCTGCAACGCACCAGCTGATTCTCCTCGCTCATATTCACGCAGGACTGAGCCTGAGAGAGGAAAGGAGACACCACAGGTGATAACTGACACCCGGACAGAAGGGAGGGATGCATCAGTTTGACTAATCACAAGAAAGGGAAGGAGGATTTTTATTCTCATTTATGGACAAAAAGATTAGATGGTGTTTGATAAGCAAATGAGCTCCACGAGGTAGCAGAACAAGCTCTTGACTCATTTCCTGCAGCAGTAATGATCACTTGTATAGTGGCTCTTAAGAGACTTTCAAAACACAGCCCACTACTTCCTTATGACAGTAAGGCATCTGACAGTTTCATCCAAGTGGGACTAAACTAATAATACTGAAGAGCTGAAACGGCGCATCGGAAGCAGAGCAAAAAACTAGTGCCTAATGTATTTAATCACAAAAACTACAGTGTATGAAATACAATATGAAATTCTAAGAATTGTAAAACCTCTAAGTAGTGTGTGTGTATAAAGAAGCCTGCATATCCATCACAGTGCACACACACACACACACACACACACACACACACACACACACACACACACACACGATATACCGATACCCTGCAGGTTAACAGTGTCGTGTTTCTCGGGACCATTCAGACCATCTGTAAGCTGCACCAGATCAAGTTCATTCCTATTACTATCTACTCAGATGCTACAGAGTGTCTAATCAACTCAGTAATTAATACTTCATGAGAAGCTGGCATCCACTTTCTTCATGAGAAAAGCTGCTTTGGCAACAGGGTTGATCTGAGACAGCACCCAGGAGAAGACAGGCCAGTAAGTGGAAATAAAAGGATAAACAGTTTGATTGCCCCTTTAAGGGCCATTTTTGTACTCTGTTTGATTCAAGAAAACATAATAAACCATCTCAAGTCTAACTGAATCACCAGAAACGGACAACAACAAAAAAATTACTGTCAACAACTCTTGCACTGTATTAGACCCAAGATCTAGTTTTTATTTAGGTATTTATCTTACAACAGCTTGAAAAAAATACATCATTTTTTATTTCTTGGGTGGCTTATTATGGTTATAAAAAGGGCAAAAAAGTCACACACTAATATTTTGTTGGTCCTCTTTAGCTTTGATTACAGCACACATTCTCTGTTCCATCGTCTCCACAAACTTCTGCAATGTCACAACGTTTATTTCTATCCAGAGTTGCATTAATTTTTCCTGAAGATCTTGTATTGATGATGGAGATTTGGACCCACTGCCCTCTCCAGCACATCCCAAAGACTATTTGGCATATTATAGTTATTATATTAATTATAGCTTTATTGACATAATGCCTTACAACATTCAATAACAAGAAAAAAGGTCACAGTTCTGAATATTAATAAAACATGAAAAGTTGAATAACAGGAACTGATAACTTATTAAACTCCTCATTTCAGCATCTGCTTAATCCTCCTCAGGGTCATAGGAAAGAGGGTGCATAACCGGCAACATAGGACCCAAGGCAGGATCATGCCACAAAACATTTTTTTACATTTTTTAAATTTAATGCTCTGACATTAAAAAAATAATTAAAAAAGAAAGAAATACAATTGTTGTCACAATTGCTTTTTTAGAAGGTTAAAAATGATGGAATCACCCAATTTTGAGGGGGAAAAATTATGGAATCACTCTGTAATTTGCAGTTCTAAAACAAACACATGCAGCAGATTAAATTATCTAATTATTGTTGAGTTTATAGAGAGCTCAGACCTTAGAGAGCTGCTGCACAAAGCAGATTAACATGAATCACGGCTCCAACATGAGAGATGTTATTTGAAACAAAGGAGAGGATTATAAAACTTCTTCAAGAAGTTAAATCATCACGGGATGTCCCAAAGTTGTTGGTTCTACCTGATCAGCTGTGTCTAAAATCTGGACCAAGTACAAACAAAACGGGAAGGTCATAAAAGGGAAGAGCAAGGAAGAGATCAAAGCATCAAGATAGAACCTTAAAGCAATATGTTTTAAAAACAGAAAATGTACAACAAAACAAATGAGAAATAAGTGGGTGGAAAGTGGACTCAATGTCTAAGAAATCACCTAAAACAAATGAGATTTAAATACAGAAAAGCTAAAGGAAATCCACCATTAACACCTAAAGAGAAAAGAACAAGGTTACAGTGGGCTAAAGAAAATCAATCATGGACTGTGGGTGACTGGATGAAAGTGATCTGCAGTGATGAATCAGAAATCTGCATCGGGTACGGTGATGATACTGGAACTTCAGTTTGGTGCTAGTCCAATATATAAAGAGAGAACATGTAAATTTCCACAGTGGTTGATGATATGGGCTGCGTGTCAGATAAAGGCACGAGGGAGATGGATGCAAATATTCCTGATCTCAATCCAGTTGAAAATCTCTGATGAAAATTGAAGAAAATATTCAGTGACAAGTTGATCTGGCAACAGCAATAAGAGACAGTTAGAGGCAGATTGATGAAGAAAAATGTTTGTTATTAGTTAAGTCCAGGCGTCGGAGAATTCCAGCTGTTATAAAAACCAGAGGTGGAGCAACTAAGTACTAAAAGTGCAGTATTTTAACCATGGTTCCATCATTTTTCTCTTGATCTAAAAAAAACAATTGTGACTGACGACAACCATTATATTTTTCTTTTTTGTTATTTCTTAATGCCAAAAGTTGGAATGTTGAAAAATATTTTTTCTACAAAGTTAAGCAATTGAAAGAAAATCTTCCAAGAAGGGTGATTCCATAATTTTTGCTAGTGGTTGTACACACTCACATACTAAGGCCACCTTAAAAACACCAATGTTGGAGAAAACCAGAGTACACAGAGAAAACCCACACAGACTTGGGACACACATAGTATTAACAGAGCCACCTTTTACTTCAATTAGAGTCAACAGTGTTTGGATATGTGTTTATCAGGTGTGTAACCTTAGATTGGAGAATATTTACTCGTACGTCCTTGCGTTTTGTTTGATTGTTTGGATGTATTTGATCTCAGTATCGGCATCAATGGCCATTTTAGTGACATACACACTCAGGCTGGGCCAATTTAAAGAGCAAATTTAACGTATTTTGGTGAATATCATGTAATCGTCAATATCTGGTTCTTTATATAACAAATAATAATTTCATGCAGTTGGATGTAGATTAGTGTACCTTATAATTGTTAAAAAAATGGGATTTTGTAGGTCATCCTCACAGCTTTCCTAAAACACCTTTGCAAAACGAACATGACCTTCGCAAAGTGGTCCAAAGCCTCACAGATGGCGCTGAGTTCCATTCCAAGTACACCCGAAGTTTATTTACAGGGTACTACGTAGGTTATAAAGTGTAAGAACCGTAGCTTTGTGCGTTGTTTAAATTATGCCTTACTCCTCCCCGGGTCATAATAGTTCTTCTGTCATACCGTACAATACTGCAGTGAATAAGAGACTTCTGGACTATTATAGTGTATGATTCAGTGCACTACCTGAAGTGAAGTGGTTTGTGGAAATCCACCCTGATTTGCTTGACAAAGCTGATCCATGCACGTCAAATGGCACCATTCTTTGGAAAAGTATACATTGATATTCACAAAGATTGGTTGGCAACATTCGTGCAACCTCCAACTACACAATAGTGCGGCATTTTGTTTTGTTTACACTACAATCTACCTCACTAGCTAATGCTGTAATGGCCACCATCTCCCTGAACACACGTCATCACTAACGATTTAATGAAAGCTGCTGAAGGTGCATTGTGAACTTCCGTTTCAGAGCAGAGCTGGTCAAAATTAATTTTTTCTAAAAATTCATGGATTTAAATTTCACTGTCGACAGATATATGATATTGATGTTATTGATGTTATGAGGATTCAATGGTGAAAAGATAGTTTTGTGTTAAATTTGCTCTTTAATATAATCAATTAACCTCAACTAAGGAAGGAAACTGAAGGACCCTGGGAGAACATGCAAACTCCACACACTAAAGAGTGCTCCACCTGAAATAAAAAGCAGGACCTTCTTGCTGTTTAGTGACAGTACTACTGACTGAGCCATGGCGTAAACCCCCCACCCACCCCACCCCCATTCTTGCAGAATTGTTTGAGTTCAGTCAATTTCATAATAGATGGCAATGGACTGCTCTCTTCAAGCCCATCCAGAGGCCCATTTTCATTCCATTATGTTGGTTTTTTTAATGGTGTATTTAGGGATGTATTCTTAGGGCTGTTTCCTCAACAATATGACTGTACTCGGGAGCATCCATTTTCCCTTCAATCCTGACCAACTGCCCAGTCTGGCTGAAGAAAGACCCCCCCCCCCCCCC
>JAVSBU010000022.1:3171238-3183590 GCA_033118015.1 Loricariichthys derbyi
CCCTTAACAATTTCTTGGAAATAAATGTATTTGAACCATTTATGTCATTTCTACTGTAGTTTATAAAGTGTATCAAACTGTCTAGGAATCTCTAATTAGTAATTCATCACTTCCTGTTTCCATGGAGTATAAATATGTTGTTACACAGAGGCCTATTTCTCTCACTCACTCTTAAACACGGGAAAGACAAGAGAACCCACTGTTTAATTAAGGCAGATGTGTGTCGACCTTCATAAATCAGGCAAATGGCTAAGAAAATAGCCACTCACCTGCAAATGCCCTTATCTACAGTCAGAGCAGTAATCAACAAGTTCAAAACATCTGGAACTGTGACAAACAGGCCTGGAAGAGGATGCAAGTGTATTTTGTCACCATGCACAGTGAGAAGGATGGTAAGAGAAGTCAAAAGTTCTCCAAAGCTCACTGTAAGAGAATGTAATCAAATGGTAGAATCTTGGGGTTACGCCGTCTCCCAAATAACCATCAGGAGCTATCTACATGTCAACAAGCTGTTTGGGAGGCACGCATGGAAAAAGCCTTTTCGGAGTTATACTCATAAGTGTAAACGGGTGGAGTTTCCCAAGTGGTACTGGGATTTTAACTGGGACTGTGTGGTTTGGTCAGATGAGACCAAGATAGAGCTTTTTAGCAACAAACACTAAGTGGGTCTGGAGTAACACCAAGGATGAGTACGCAGAAAAACACCTCACACACACACACACACACACACACACACACACAATCCAGGTTGTGTGTGCTTGCCAGTTCTTTTAAGCCGATTTTGGGGCACTTTCTGCTTTAAAAAAGTGAAGTGATGGCTCAGTGCTCAAGGCTCTACTATTTAGGAGGATGTGAGTCCTGGTTTTGCCACTGTTGGGTTCTGGATGATAGTTTATTACTCCCTAATTTATTTCACACAGCTCTACATACTGAGTGATCAAATGCTCCATATAATTCAGTATGTTACATTTACAAATGGCTGAACAGCTTATATGCCTGTGAGAACTTGTCCATATGGCAAGGGCTTAACGTCCCAATTTGTTCCTGTTTTTTCTAACAGAGCTGACATTTTCACAAATCACCTAACAAAAAGTGAAAATGATTTATATACACAAATACTGAGGCTTGAAATGAATGGCCAAAATGTGCCTCCAGCTGCTCTATAAATGCCAAACACTGACAAATTCTATCCAAAGTACATGGGACCCATTATTCAAGAACAAGACTCCACAAGTTCCATCCTGCTGTTTCCATGTATACAGTAAATGCCAACCAGAAGATGGTTCACTGGCCTACCTGTTCTGGTCATGTTCTATATTTTGTATTGCTGCCCTGAGTTAATCTAACACCAGATCCCACACTAGCTATCTTATCTTATGTAGGTTCACTGTATAGAGTAATTAGACAGTATATAGTTGTAGCAAAGTCTTTGAGATGTTCTAAATAATTATTTTAGAGATTGTGAATGTTTTTAACTACATATCAGTGTCTAGCCATGATAGCGGAATAAAATGCAACTGAATTTTTAGCTCCCAGTTCAGTTTCAACAAACAGGAAACAGTGCAGCACTGAAAAAGACCATCATAAGGTTTCTCTGTGCAGGTGGATCATAAACATTCCCTCACCGTCTGAATGATCATGCTGTCTTCAGAGAGACACTTTATTTATTCATTCATTGTCTTATCTGCTTCATCCTATTCGGGGTTATGAGAAAGCTGGTGCCT
Source organism: Loricariichthys derbyi (assembly GCA_033118015.1). Lineage (NCBI taxonomy): Eukaryota > Metazoa > Chordata > Actinopteri > Siluriformes > Loricariidae > Loricariichthys > Loricariichthys derbyi. The sequence goes on from JAVSBU010000022.1 coordinate 3,172,963, forward strand.
AGAGGGCAACACAGGACACAAGGCAAGAACAACCCTAGACAGGATCCCAATTTGATTGTGTTTCTACTCTAGGTCTTATTTTTATGTATATCAACTCCTAACAGTGATTTAATTATACTGTATTGTACGACTGTACACTATTCATTACAATGTGAATTAATGTCTGCTAATGAGAACACAAAACACTGATGTTTGGTAAGGTCGTCTTTTAAATGCTGTAACTGTAAATGACTGTAGTGGTTTATGGGATGACCCTCCATGTCAACAACATAATGATATACATCATTTTATTTCACTTCAGACAAATAGGTATATGTAGAAAACATTGTTAATGACAAACAATTATTTATGTCGTATATGTGTATATATAAATTATATATTCACTTTTTAAAAGACTTAAGACAAAATTGTCATTTGGGGGTTTTTAAGTTTGTTCTGAAATCTTAAAGATTAAAAATAGATTTCATGGAAATGCTTTAGAAATGGACTTTATAACTTTTCCTCAATCAAATGATAAGACCTGATCAATACCTAATCAGTAGAACCAATCAACGTTTTAATAGACAATATGAAAAGCAGATGACCGTGAGAACAGCACCATGTCAATCCAGAGGTACAGTTACATCATATTAGGATGACAGACCCATAGAGCACAGTAACAGCACATACTGTATACTGATGTTTGGACTAACCAGAGGTACCACAGGGACTCAAATTTGGCTCTGACTGCTGAACCATCCATATGTATTTTATATAGTACTTTGATTTCTATAGAATTTGCAGATCAGTAAGCATATGTGTTTCAGAGAGTGAATTTTATTCTGATTATTCACCTCCTTAATCTTTTAGTTGTAATTGATGTTTTCCTCACTGTCAGGGGAATCACAGACTAAATCTCCGAGCTCTTTAGATCCTGCAGAATAACTCACAGTGGGATCATAATTACTGCTTTGACTTCATAATATGTCCTTGATGATCATTTCCTTGGCAGACAGACTCACTAACAAACTGTGTTAATGAAGCACCACTTGGCCTCTTTCTAAAGTTGATTTGGTAATTGGTATCTCCTTACTTCTTTTCAGGCTTTCTGTTTTATTTAGAGCATTACACTTATATAAATAATAATACACTTGTTTAAATAGCAATGTTTAGCCTGATATTTATGATCTGCACAAACGGCTTTAAATAAATTGTATTTTCTTTGCCTGCGATGCAGACAAACAAGAGCTGTGTTTGCATGAGTGATCTGCATTCTCTCAGTCAAACAACACAGACAGGATCAAGGTGACATCTTGATGTTTGTACCCAGCCATATTGACCAGTTTGGATGGAGATCAGTTTATATTCCACACACACACACACACACACACACACACACACACACACACACACACACACACACACACACATTTTCAGAAACAGATCTGACGACAATATAAAATCTAAACTGTTTTCATGAAATGTTCACCCTTCATAAAGATTAAGAATATTTAATGAAAAGAGGCCTGCTAATTAATCAGTTACAGTGATGCAGTATCAGACGAGCAATAACATATCAGACGCACAATACAAATATAAAGCCATTTAATGAGCACTTTATTAGGAACACCTACAGTAAACTCCATCTAATCATGGGGTTAAGGACCAGAACCTCCTACAAATAGTGAGAATTCATGATTATTTGTAACCCCCCTAAAAGTTTTTATAAATCCTTATTTTGATTGTTAAATCCAAACATCCATGGCTGTGCATTTGCACTGTGTTATGTATCAACCAATGAGAGCCCACCTTGTAGAGCCATCCGAACGTTGGCCAATAGCATTCGAGTATTGTATTGTATTGAAGTGTACTGCATATTGATATGCATATGAAACGGCTCATCGAAACTCAAATAATGAGGGAGGGCCATCAAAAGTTTTTGTGGTTTCATTTTAAGTAAAGAAAGTGCAGTTTTAGTTTATGTGTCTACAGTGCAATACCTCTGTCTTTAACCTCTGTTAGCTGAACTCGTTTGTCTCCAAGGTAAGAATATAGTATTAAATAACACTTTTTTCTTTTATTTCATATATTTTGTTATATTGGTAAAGTATACATGTGTGTTTCTTAATTAAACATGCATTTCATAATTTAGGATGGTTTAGGGATGTTTCACAGGGCTGGAACAGATTAAATCTATTTCAGTTATTTTAAATGGGAGAAATTTGTTTAATATACGAGTTGACTGACTTACAAGCTCGGGTACAAAACAAATTAAACTGGTATCTCAAGGTACCACTGTACATATATTCTACAGAACAAAACGTGAATGTGTGGATTTTTTAGCGAATAACAAGTAGATACGTTCCAGAGAAAATTCCATGATTGGGTGAATTTGTGATAGCAGAACTGCAATTTCAGGGGTCCACTGTATACTCATTCATGCAATTAACTAATCAGCCAATCATGTGGCAGCAGTACACTGTATAGGATTATCCAAATACTGAGCAGAAGCTTCAGGTAATGTTTTCAGAGTTTACTCACAATGGTATAATAAAGGAAACACATTCAGTTCTGCAGTCAGAAATGCCTTATAATAATAATAATAATAATAATAATAATAATAATAAGTTAAAATTATATAGCGCCTTTCCCAAGCTCAAGGACGCTTTACATTAAATATAATACTAAATACAAAAAAAACAGACAAACACATTAACAATGATTGGAAACAAAAGTCTCAACAAAAGTTCTAAATTTTACGACGATAGACACAGCAGGTTGTTTGGTGATGGACCATTCTTCTGACCACGATGGAAATAGCGATACCGCCAAATCCAGAGCACAGAGCGGACACAGCCGGCGAAATGTCTAAAGTCCGTGGAGCAGAGCAGAAAAACAGGAGACCATAACACGAGCTGGAAGACCAAAGCAGCCAACCACATCGGCCTCAACGACCAGGCAGAGACAAACCACGAACCACCAGACTGACGCCGGCTGTGCACAGTAAAAGTGACATGTTTACTCCCAAAACTAGTCACCCATGGCAGCAAAATGGCTAAACTCCGCAAGTCCATGGACAGGTCAAACGACCAAAAAAAAAAGAAAAAAAAAAGAAGAAATGCCCACAAAACAGAAAACAAAGAAAAAGAAAAATTTATCCGACAACGGGAGTGGGAGCCGACAAACACAGCACACAATGTACCCCAAAACCAGAAACACAAAAAAACTATCATCCTATTATAGATGAAGGGGGTCAATGTTCAGATTGGTTTGAGCTATAAAGGCTACAGTATCTTCATTACAAATGTACAACATGTCAAACCTTTAGGCAGATGTGGTACAACGGCAGAACACCACGTCAAGTTCAAGCTCTGTCAACCAACAACAATAAGCTAACTCTGTAGTGGGCACAGGATTACCAAATCTGCAGACCACAAAAACAGCCTGATCTGATGAATTAAGAACATAGTGTATATTATAGGGTTAGAATTTGGCATTAACAGCATGAATCCATGGACCAAACCTTCCTTGTGAAATCTCAGGCTGGTGGAGGTGGTATGTTGGTTGGGAATTGATTTCTTGGCACCTAGTGGGATTTTAAATCCAAACAATTATCGTTTGAATGCCGCAGCCTATTTGGGTTTATTGCTTACTGTAGCTGTTCCATTGCTTTATTCATTATCCTTTCATACCCTTCATTATCTGTCTTCTAATGTCTACTTCAAGCATGATAATGTACCATGTCACAAAGCAAAAGTAATCTCAAACTGGTCTTTTAAACATGGCCCAGTTCATTGTCCTTCACTAGCCTTCCCAGCCATCAGATCTGGATGTTGTAGAATGCGTGATTCAAGAATATTTCCATGCCATGCTTACCCATTGTTAGTGCCCTAATAGTATGAATATTATACTCCCAATGAAAGAAAATCTGAGGAAAGACAGGAAGTCGTTATCTTCCTGAATACTGGTTTTGGATTATATCCATGATGTACCAGTATGATGGCTCAATGCCCAGTGTCAGATGATAAGCATTTGCCCACTTTGTTTTGACTGGCAGGGTCACTGTGACACTGTCAGGGTTTTGAAGGATGGGTGTAGAGTGGGTCGTGTCCCTTTTTGGACAGGACTGATGGCCTGACTGATAATGTTTTGAAATGCTTCATATACTTTGACATCCAGACCACCATCTCATACAAATATTAACATATAATGTGAAGTGCTTCTTAGTGAAAAACAATGTATTTTGATATAATAGGTTTATATTTAATTATTGAAAGCTCACTGTTTTGTTTACCAAAGGTATTTTTCTTTGTTCTTCCTAAACCTGACCTGAAGCAAATCCTCTGAAGAGAGCAGATGGCTCCTTTTCTGACGTGGGTGTGAATCAGCCTAGGGACTATAGTCCATGGTATCAACCACACACACCCTAATCTCATCCAGACCCTCTCTCATCTGGTTGAGTGCCAGAGTGATGGATGTGTGATTTGGAAAGACAGACAGCACTCCTTAGGTTCCTCCCTATGGAACAAAGCGAGAACAAAGAGAGAGCATATATAACGGTGCAATTATTTTAGGTGTGTTTCAAATTTAGGTGGGACATAACTTCAGAAGGACGTTCATTTGGGTGAGTAAAGACGAGCTCAATGTCAAGAAAATGACATTTCAAGTTAACACAGCGAGGCTTCACCACTTCTGCTTCACTTGAGGGTCACACTTTATATTCAGAAACATATTTGGTCTCATATAAACAAAACACTCAAGGGAAAGCCTTCATTCCTTAAGGCAACCTTTTACTGAGGAAAATTAAACATATGCCAAGATAATCCTCAACAAAATATCTACATTATCACACCAAGAGATCCATCAAGATTCAGAACATTCCTATCTGATGATTAGTGGTACTGATTCATGTTAAATTAATTCTAAAATTCAAAACAATTGCAGTCTGTGTTCAAATACCATGGGCAATAACTACAGCATGTTATCATTTTCTGAGAAAAACAGCCTCGTAATGCAAATCTGCACACCCCTAGTCAAAGGACATGCTTTGTTGATTTGCAAAATAACAAGAATACACATTAGCACAAATTCTGGAAGGAACATAAACTTCTTGCACATATTCAGGAGTCCTTAATAGTGTGTAACATCTGGAAAGACACCCATATTTTTAAAAATGTTTTGCAATGTGCCCATTAAAACTGCAAACTAATATGCTTCATTTTGTTGTCTGAAGTTTTTTTTTTAGAAAACAAAACAACTTGCAACCCAAAAAAAGTGGCTCTGTGGTGCATTGGTTAGTGCCATCACCTCTCAGCTCCAGAGATCTAGGTTTGAGTCTTAGAGTGGCTTCTGCCTGTGTGGAGTTTGCATGTTCTCCCACTGTCTGCATGAGATTCCTTCCACACATTAAAGACATTTCAGGTCAATTAATATCTCTAAAGTGTATCAATACACCTGCAAATTCAGCTACTTCCTTCACCTTGTCACCTTCGGCACACCCAAATGCAATCACTGTATTTTGCCATCATTAACACCTGCTCTGCTTTGCCCATTTTCTACACATTAAACAACATATTCACTACACTGTACCACCTCTTCTCACCTATGAATTCTGTTGCACACCCCACAGGTATCTCTAGCCCTATCATTCTCATGCAGGACTCTGAAGTTACTACCATCTTAAACATGTAAGGTGACTCTAAAACAAAGGAATAAAACTGTGTCTGCACACCAGAGTAAAATGGGTTTGATTCTCAGAGGCTGTCACAAAATCTGCAGGGTTTTCAGTTCCCTGCATCGTAAATATAACAGGAAATGCATTGTGCTCCATACGTGTGGGCGAGAGAGAGAGAGAGAGAGAGAGAGAGAGAGAGAGAGAAAGAGAGAGAGAGAAAGAGAGAGAGAGCACACAAAATAAGCAGTGGCTGGGCAAATCAGTGCTTTGCATGCAGCTTTAGAGTGAAATAAGATTAGTACCCATCCAATGCTCTATGGGATACTGTAGTGTTACTGGTAATTATTCAATAACAGTATATAGTATACAGTACATAATATGTCATGGCTCCAAAGAGTCCCAGTTTGGGTGCTAGGCTCCAGGTTCTACTAGTGCTACTGGTTAGTTCCCTTTTCATCATGATGCTTTATTCATAAAATCATTTAATTATTGAAGATGATCCAATATGACATGTATGTGAGTGGTAAAAGTATGTGAACCTCTATGATTAGCAGTTAATTTGCTTTAATCAATGGGATACTAATCAGGGATCAATGGACACCCTGCTTTATTTAAAGATCCAATCTGTAAAATTCTGTTTTTCACAACACATTTGTGGAAGTGTATCAAGGTACAAGCAAAAAAGTGTTTTGATAACCACAGAAAATTTTTTATTGATGCTTACATGGCAGGATTGCAAGAATCACAGGTTTGAAGAAAACCGCTGCTCTCCAAAAAGAACATTGCTGTGCATCTACAGTTTACTAAAAGTCATACGGTCAAGTCAAGGCTACTGGAAAATGGTGTTGTGGAGGGATGAGAATGACAAAGAGAAAAGAAAAGTGCATTTTAGCATAAAATCATCTGTGAAATATAATGGTAGTAAATATTGTGGTAATATCATGGAGTCCAGAAAGCTTGCTAGCACTAATATGACTACAACTAGCTTTAATATCATTGTGCAATTAACAGAATTCAGCAATCTATCAAGTAGAATAAATTAATAAGAAAGCTAAATATAGAAAAATAGAATAGATATGTACAATGTTGTCCATGTATGCATGTGTAAAAAGGAATATGAGGTGGGAGGAAGCTCCATAGGCAGGAGCATGTCTGCAACAATGCAGTCCTAAATAAGTGTCCATGGCTAAAAATGGAAAGATTAATTATAAATTATACCAACAAATTCTAAAGAAAAATGGCAGGGCTTCTGTCTGTGAACTGCAGCAGGTTAATGATCTTAAGCACAAAAGGGTTCACAAACATTCAAGCACCATTGTAGGGAAAATGGAAAATAGAATAGAAATTCTGCTCGGTGATGGAACCAAGTGATAATGTTTTGAACATTTATTGGTTGAACAATTGTTGAGGGCTTCAATAATAAATGAGTTTAAAATGAACAGGTTTTACATTATTTTGTCAGTATAGAGGAAAAGATGTTAATCATTACTGAAAAATTAGTGTTCTTTGAACATGTAACTTTTTACAGTATTGAGTTTCTTTATACCATCAAATACAACAATATTCTACTATTGGATCAGATATTATTTAATAATAACAATAATGTGTAGGCTACATTAAAAGGTGTTTTTTGTCACTGTACAGCATGTGCATTTTATATTTGTTATTATTATTATTTGGTTGGAATGGAATGAAAGATTCTCTGCTCATCACTGACACTCATTATGTATTTATAAACAACGTCCTTAATCCTATCAGCTCAATTTCATAAAAGCACACAGGGCCATCTCATACCAAACCTCCTCCTCCTTAAAACGACTCAACCATCAATCTTCTCTGACGTCTTATTAACTCAACAGATGCCAGTATCCACAGATAGGTTTTGGAGGCTCTAACTAGCTCACTTATTTATTTATTTCCTCACTGAACTGCCACAGTGTGCTGGGATGAAATAATTAAACCAGTCCCAAAAATAGCCAAACACACTGGAAAGACAGAATTAACACATTTACTCACAATTTCCAAAGCAAGAAAAAGCTACATCAAAATGGCACATTATCATTTCTCTTTTACAAGCAGATGCTTATTTGATACTAGAAAATCAATAAATAATATATTTATATGGAATAAATTAATTACAGACAATAATAAAAATAAATAAATTAAAGACACATTGTTTAATAACTTCAAAGGGAGCTATGCAGAAATAATTTTGATTTATAGAAAGACACCAAGTGAGGCAGCTACAGAAAGTTCAGAATGTAAATGTATTTGTTAGAAATTGTTTATTTCTGCCTTTAAGCTGTGAGGAATTTAATGGTGCATCCTCACATTCCATGTCATTTACTACAAAGACAAATCCTGCTACAGGATTATGGGAGTCACACCGGAACAAAGCAGGCAATGGAAGTGGAAAAATGGAGAATTCTATGCAAATGTATTCACAAAAGAAGCAAAGAAGTTTAAATTTCAGAGGAGGCTAGTGGCTCAGTGCCCCCCTAAAAAAGGGGGATGGCTACATGATGAAACTGAGCTTGTGGGGGTGTCACATGATTTTTGGTCGAATAAAGTATTTTATGGCAAATTAACACCTTCACACCCTACAACTGACTTCTGTTCAGATGTTTCCCCATATTCTGTTTCTTTACCACTGTGAGGCAACGGAGCCACCCTGTGAAATTCGGTTTTGACATTTTTAATCCTCATACATGAAGAGTTAATAGTCACCTCTCATGTTGTTTAATTTTTGCATTGAAGGTTACAGTTCAACTATGAGCATATAATAAACTGAAGAAAACTGAAACACTAGCTGTCAGTGCACCATGATGTCTGGGTCATGTGGAGCTGGAATGGCACGAACAGGCATCAGATGTGGATGTAATGTTATCAGTTCAGCAGGAAACTCTTCCTCAGATTGATCATCCTTAATGAGCTAATCATACCCCACAGAGAGATGTCCCGATTACATCTGCAAGACACATTGGGTTTGAGAGCACTTGTAAAACGAAGTGCTACCTGTCATGCACATGTATTTTCACATGTAACACATTCCACAGTGTCACCACCGACCCGTTTATCACAGGTTATGAAAATATACGAATGGTGCAGACAATGGTTCTGTCATTCTGAAGACAAAGTTCTGCACACAGCCAGCTCACTGAGCAAAAGTGAAATTCTCCTTATTGTACTATAGCTATATCACTTGGTTAAATCTTATGTATTAAGTATAAATACTGCACATATGGCCTGAAATTACATTATTGCATTTTTCAGGATTTTTCAATAACATTCACTTAAAAGACCAAAATCATACAACAAAATGCAGCTGGACGACCAACCCTGAACACTGTGCCAGTCCAGTACAGTTAGCATGAACATATACTTACATAATGACTGGATACCCTAGAAAAAACAAACAGACATGGGAAGAACATGCAAACTCCACACAGGCAGCAGCCAAGCCAGTAGCTACTGATTTGGGGAGGAAAAAAACTGTAGAGTTGGATATGAAAAATCAAATCACTTTGTGAATGTAAATCTCCAAGCCAAGAAATTAACTCATGTGAAAGTTCAATTTGTATAAAGTCAGGTTTAATTTCAAAATTCAGAGTTATGTTATTAAGAAATACACAATTTCATATAAATAATCTGGTTTGTAGGGAATTACTTTGTCTAGAAATAGGTCACTTCAGTATTAGAGCAACAGTATTTATTTGAGATGGACAGAGTTGTGCATGCCCAGGAGCAAAGGAGATTATTCTGGACCCTGGTCTGGTTTCCCTCTATCAAAGTGACAGTAGCCACTCTCAGGCATCTGTGACCTCATACATACTGAATAAAGCAGACAGAAAGCTCCTCCCCTTCTGCATGTGGCTGCCCTATGACATTGTGTGTATCAATTTAAAAAGAGGAAGTGGCTGAACTCAGGAATATTGAATTGAACATGTAGTAACAATAATTACCCAGACAGGAAGCTATTCAATTATTGTTGCTGTAGGGCCAATGAACAATTCCTGTAACTCTCCGTTGCTTAGACTGTATCATATAAGTTTTTAGATATTTCGATAACACACTAAGAATTCATCAAACTCATTCTCAGAAAATAAACAGGTCTGGTATGATAAGTACATGGATAGTAGGAGCCTGGAAATACCAGCTTAACATGGTGGCTTAGCGGTTAAAGCTATGGGCTATCATCAAATGATTGTAAACTCAAATCCTTGTTTCACTAAGCTGCCATTATTGAGCTGTGGAGCAATACTCAAAGTTGCAGGATGTTTTAAAAATATGTCGCATATGAGTAAAACACACCTTCTAATGACTTACAATATTCGTTTCTTTATTTTATGCATTTATTTGACAAAATCTGGTTATAAACACTCCCACATATCCTGCGCTCGTTTGCCATGTTGCTAAATTTAGCGAATGCTACGTCACAACATTATGTGATATGCTGTTTTCGTTCACATGAAGCCAAACATGGCAGACATCGTGAGCAATTCTGACAGTAGCATACGTATTTTGACATACTTATTGAACATGTCTAAAACACACTTTGTGCCAGTCACATGATAAATCACAGTCAGATGGAAATTATCATATTAACTGGTCAGTCTGACAACTTGGAATCTCCAAGGGGTTTCCCCAAGTTATTTCTTCTAAATGCTTTATACCCACCAAAATCTGACTGGGCATATAACAGATCTAACTACGAGGTGTTAGGTTTTTACCCTATATAATTTGATTGTAAAACATCCTGAGACTTTAAGCTTGGAAACAAAGCCTCTTCTGCTTTCGGCTTTTCCCTTTTCAGGGGTCTTCACAGCGAGTCGTCCTCCTCCATCTCACTCTGTCCTCAGCATCCTCTGTCCTCACACCAACTACTTCCATATCCTCTTTAACTGCATCCATATATCTCCTCTTTGGCCTTCATCTTCATCTTTTTCCTGCCAACTGCATTTCTAACATCCTTCTA
>JAVSBU010000022.1:3220467-3244839 GCA_033118015.1 Loricariichthys derbyi
CACACACACACACACACACACACACACACACACACACACACACACACACACACACACACACACACACACCCCTAGCACTCTTCACCTCATACTGAGTGGTGCATGAAACACCAGCAGCTTGCTGCCACCTTCCTGTTTTTGAGCTTCCTCTTTGCAATTCTATTGATTGTTGTTTTTGTCTTAATTTTACTTTTACCCCTCAACATCTTTCCTTTCCACTTGTTAATTTAAGGTAAGGGAATTGCTCGGGTTACCAAGCATGAGGTTTTTGACCTTGATGTTTGTGTGTGTTCTTAATAGGGATAGAGTTGAATAGATTTTTAAAGCCCTGCACTAGTATTTGTGGAAGTTGGTGTTAAGGCTCACAAAAATCTGTCCCTCAGTCTTCTAAATCAAACTACAGGACAACAATTAATAGAATAGAATAAAAGTCTTTATAAAATGCTAATCTTAAATCAAGTTCAGTTTTGCTTTATGATATTGATGATTCACTTTTTTGTAACTGTAGAGAAAATTAAACTTCCTGCATCGGTTAAATTGATTATTTATTTTTAGAATCTTAAGTAATCTCCTGCATGATATAAACAAACTATTTACCTTCTTTTTTATCACCAATTTAAACATGCAAGTGTATCCACAATTAAAAGTGCTGGTAGGTATATTCTGATTTAGACGCTTTTCTTTCTTTACAGCATGCAGAAGTTTACTCAACAAAAAATCAGATGGGAGTAAGGTAAGTGAGGAGCGCATGCTTCTGCTTTATAGTCTCTTCTGGACCTTATCAGAATTAAATCTGAACAAAAGTGTGGAAATCCTGAATAGTAATTAGCAGGGAAGTGAGTTAGAGGGATTTATCAGTGATTAGAAGGTGATCCATTACTGGATAAATGATCTGGTGTGTCGATGTGAAGCATTAGCATAGTGAGGAAACAACACGAAGAGATTAAAGTCCAAACTGACCAGGAGAAGTGTTTGGAAATGAGCTATTTGTGAAGAGACTGAAATTCTAAAAGTAATTTTTGAGCTAATGACACTGGACAATGAATTTTGCTTCCTGAACACTTTTATGGGTTTTGGGCTGCTGATCATGAAACTCACCTAGTTTTCCTGATATTTGTTTTGAGGTTAAAACCTATTTCTCTGATTTCCAATAACCTTTTAAATCTACTAGTGTATTACTCACATTGCACGGCTGGCTCGTCCTCTGTTTATGTGCTATATAAATGAGTCCGATTAGACATTGGCACACAGGCTATAAGAACTGCTCACATTTACAGATGCTGTTTGGATGCCTGGTGACACACGGTCTTTAGGCAGCAGCATAATGGTATGATTAATAACGGAAAGTTTTTAATAAGATTTAAGATTTACAGCAGCTACATCTCTCAATACGTTTTGTTACATCTCTGACCAATATACACTGATTTTTCAAAAGCTGAAGCAGAACTACCAGGCTCAAGATTGATAATGTAATTTCAATTCAGTGTTTCTCCAAATTCCTATGAAATACAGAAAAGTAATTTTTTTTGTTCAGGAAGCAAAACTTTTTCTGTGGGGAGGAATTGTCCAGTGTTGCCATTGGATCATTCTAAGTATTTGTATAAGTACAGGTATGCACGGTTTAATGTCCATATTATGTTCTGTGAAACAGGACAAACTAAAATGGATGCTGAGCAAACATTACCTTAGTCACGTAGTCTTTAGTCTACTGTAATATAAATATAAAGAGTATTTTCAAAAGAAAATGCACCACTAATACCACTAAAACATGATGGTTGATACTTTGGCTTGATGACAGATGGAGCTCTGCTGGGGGTCCAAAGCGTTTATTGGTCTGTGAGATCAGCTGGGCAGAAAAAGCAGAACCAGAACACACTGCACTAACAACCAAAGTGCAGCGCAATAATAACAATACGTATCAGTGCATAAATAAGTAATTAAAATAGGAATCTGTAATAATCCGTAATAATTATATACAGTGTTTAGTTCTGAATCTGTCGTTACGTCTGGAGTTAAATATAACATCTTATTTCCCATGGTAATTCTTTATCTCTTAAGATCTCACCATTCAAGCAAATGAATGTTGGATGGACATTAAATGGTTCATACCTGTACACCGGACAATATAAGTGTGTTTTGAAATGTAAATTGCACCAGTCCTATGTCAGATTTTGGTTGTGTAACAGTTTTTCACTATAAAGGCTGTGTGTGTAAATGTTAAGGAAAAAACAGTAATGTTCCTCGTTATGAGTATGCAAAGGGAATTAAGGATTCATAGTCAGTGAATATAAATATGAATCTCATCTGCAAGGTTTCATCAAACAACAAATGACATGATTGCGAATAAAACGCTTTTATACTTTTTAAAGTGTCAATGACGTGGAAATAGTCAGAACTAGATTTTTTATTGTTCTTCTGGGTTTTATTATCTCCATTGTCATTTCCTTTTGCCTGTGAGTCTGTAATATATATATGCATGTTTGAACAGTTCAGTTCACTACTGTAACGACCTGGTTTATTCACAGCAGTGCTCTAATTAGATTATTTGTAGATCTGGCTGTTATGTCCCATGTGGCTTATCAGTGTGATTAGAAAAAAAAATCTTGTCTCCTTTTTGCTGCAGCCCCAGACAAACAACACTAAAAACAGTGTAATGAGTGCTGTAGTGGGGGCCCTAAAGGAGAGCAACATGGCCTCCTCTACACCAATGGTACCTTAATCTGCATTAAACACTCCTTTATCCCGTGCTGCTTATGTTACAGTGTTAGTGTCAGTAGATTTCAGTGTTTCTCCCCCCTGCGTCTTATCAAAACAAACCTGCAGTCCGTCTGTCTGGTGCTGTTTTATGTATTGTGCTTTTGAGCGCATGCACTTTAGTTTTGGCTTGATGTGATTTTATGTCCTGCTGTCCTGTTGTAGTCATTATGACCATGCACATGAAAACGCACGAGTCGATACACACACCTACTCACACAACCACATATAGTTTTGTATTTTCCACATTGGCTTCTTTGAAGTTTCTCCATCCATGTTGTTACCCAGCCTCAGGGACTTCGATGTAGTTTAAATGATCGCTGAACTGAATCTGACCCGCTTCATCACTGGGAATTGGTCTGTAATGGAAATATTCTGTCAATTAAGTGAAGAAAAAGGACAAAGTTGTGCTCTGTTCCAACCACAAAGGTCAACATGGGGCTAAAAACCAAATTTCAGAGAAGAAACTGTTTCCCTGCGTACTGTTTGTCTTATAAAGGAAATCATAGTTTTGTTACCCTAAAGCATCAGGCAGAGGAAAGTAAAGTGACATGGACTCAGAGCAGTAGGAGCATTCAGAGACCCTCTACCACAAACCATTAAAGCACACAGTTAACCTCTCGCCCCACCAGAGATCTACAGCCACTTTGAACATCTACTCTGGATTAACAGAAGCTTTGCCAATACAGACCAGATTATAACCGACAGCAAATTTCAGCGCAAGGTTCAAACACACGCATTAAAATATAACTATAATAATGGACCTAAAGTACAGAATGATAGGCTACTGATAAATACATCAGTTACAGGCTGGCCTGGGACAAACATAGCAGTACTAACAATAGGACAGCCAGAAAAACTTCTGAAACTTTACAGCTTATTACAAATAAGTAGAGTAAAATCATACACACAAACACAAGTAACTTGCAAGAAATAGACTTTGAATAGATGATCTAAGTTAGAATAGCCCCCAGTCCAAAGTGAGCACATGACTGGTAACGTTCTTAAGATAACTCCCACCTCTGCTCGTGGATCCAGTTTTGATTGGCTGTAGAGATGATCAGCTGATTATGTCCATAACCGCTGGAGTTATAATTAACCTAAAACTGCCTATTATAATTATACTTTATTATCATTTTGAGTTGTTAACAGTTAAATCCGATGGACATTAAATGGTGCTTAAATGTAGTGCTGAACTGGGCCCAGGGGCCTTAAATAACTTTTAACCTGGATTACTGTGGGGGGGCTTAAACTCATTGTATTATTGTTATTTGGTATTAAACACTTTCTTATTCATTCTCTATCCCACATAGCACAGAGCAATAACACTGCCATAACCTGCTTTAATACTGCAGTGAGCCCTAAAGAAGCAAACATGGCCTTCTCTACACCAGGGCTACCTTATTCTGCAAAAACTCACTTTTCCCGTGTTTACTACATTCAGTATCAGTAGAATTTCAGACTGTTTCACCCCTGTATCTAAACTTTACCACATTTTAAGCATGTCATTTATTGCTCCAAATAATTTAAATTCACTCCTATCAAAATACGAATGTGTTTCTTAATAAAACAAGAATAAAAAAGCTGGTTGCACTTTGGACGTGTTACATTTGAGAGCACTGATTTCTTTGATGGTTATAAGTATGGAAGGTGGTGTGAGTACGATCCAGACTTTGTGTGTACATAGCACTTAAGACTTCTGGTGGGTTTTTTGTGGTTTTTTCCCTTCCTGCTCTACCAGGACTTTCCTTAATTGTCCCAGATTTTTGAGAGTCAGTCCTAAACTGTGTAGCCCTCTTTAGAGATGCCAGCTTACCTGCATACACTGGTTTTATTCCCTCAATCCAGACAGCTTTATCACGTTGATTAGATGGTTCAACTCCACAAGCAAATAAGTTATTTTCCTGCTTGTCTGTGTTTCCACTTTATTTTTTACAGAAGGTTTGTACTCATTCCACCATATTGGAACTGTTTGATCTCAAGTTATATAGCTGTATTTATTTCCCTCTAATTTACACTATGCATAAATAAGGTGCTGATATTAAAAGTCCAAACACATTATATACTGTAGAACTCATTCCTATTATTTATATGGTTCAAACCTGGCTTCCAAGGAAAATCCCTCTTTACTATATGTCTCCTACCAGTCTGAACCACTGCTTTAAAGACATTTATCTTGATAAAACTATTAGTTGTGCATTGGAGAAATTAAATGAGCAGAATTAGTGAGAGCTCAGCCAACCATAAAATGTAAAACACTTTCTCAATTCTGCAAATCTAAACAATCAACTTAGCCTTGTCTCCTTTCTGACGTTTGTTAATCTTGTTTTGCACTTGAGTTGTGAGATTAACATGGCTAACAGCCAAAGAAAGCTTTCTCCAGGGAAGAGCTGTTAAGCAAAGTGCAAATGACATGTGTAAATTATCACATAAATAGTATAACATAAACACAGAACTGAACAAAACCAAAACATCTTTGTTTATTCATATGACCTGACGGCTTTTTATATTAAGCCATATTTATATTGGTGTCACATCTCATTAGCATCACTAATGTTAAATTGAGGGCTTTCAGTTATTTAACCTTGTAGCTCCAAACATAATGAAGCAGAGATCAAACACGTTTCAGTTGATTAATCTTTTTTTCTGCTTTCTTCTTTGATGTTGTTGATATGAGCATTTTGTTTGCATGATGTACTATATATGTGTTTGTGTGCATAGTTGTAATGTGTGAAACCGTGAGAGAATAACCTGTATCTTCTGCTGTAGCTTCATTAGTTTGTAGTTCTAGTGAGCATGCAGTCAGTCTGAAAGCATTGACGTTCGTAATTTTTATTATTAATGCATAATAAGTATATAAACAAAGTTGTTGCATATTTGAAATCCCACAGGAGCCACAAACTACAGTAGTGCACAACCCAACAGATGGTACCAAGGTGAGCCATTTTTATATATACCTCCTCACATCATATTAATTAAAACACTTAGTACGGTACAATAGTGATTCTTTATCATTTACAAAAACTTGCAGAAAATGAAAGTAACCATGAAAGTTGCCATGTTTTCTGCCTGCGATTTTCGTTTCTGTCAACAGGTGTCACAAAGATTCACCCATACTAATTTTCTGTCATTCAGATGTGCATAAAATATATACAAGACATTTTTCATTCCTATAATAATTTAAGTCTGTTGATTTGAATGGAAGATAGCGGTGTGTTTCTGTACTAAAGGGCCTCTAACATGAATCTAAAATCAGTCAGGGGTCAGTCAGTCATGGAGATCCTTTGTTATTCAGCTCTAACCTGTCTTTCATCAGTCGATGCCTCCATTTTTACTCTCTCTGTGTCTGTCTGCTTCCTTGTCACTCTCTCTTTTTTTTTCTTAGGGTTCAACAGAGAGCTGTAACACTAACGAGGAGGAGGAAATGAAAGGTAGGAAAGGTACACAGCGCTCCCCTCCTCCTTACTGCATGCCTCCAGCACCGTGGCCTCAGAACTATTAGTATCTGTCTATATCAAGCCTTGTCATTTCCACCATTTCATTTAATTGACGTTCCAGTCAGGCGAAATAACCAGATAAGTTTGTCATACAGTAGCCTGACTCTTAGAGTCAAATGATCACATGTAATGAATAAAATTAGCCAGCTATGTTTGGTACCTGCATAACTTTAATGCCTTTATTGTAGAATATTAATAATAATGCTCCATTATTTATCTGCAGAGATTAAAATCACCCAGAGTTTGATTTGTAGATCTTAGTTTGCTATCCTAAATAATAAATTACATGCTATGGCAATATTACAGAAAGTTATTGGACAGCAGAGGCTTAGAGCTCTTAACCCTACACTTAACCCTCATCATCAAATTCAGAAAACAGGCAGTGGAAATGCAGGTGGGCACGACCTTACATACAGGCACCATCACCCCTATTACAGTGTCACATGGCCAGCTTTATCATGTTAGTTGTAATATTGTGGATTCATTAACGTTTACCTGTGGTGCTTGGGTCCTGAACCGGTCTAATAAGCTAGCCCACTGCAGCAGGGATCCAAGTTCAGGTTCCAGTGCTGCCTTCCTGCTCAGTTGGATGTCAAATGTGAACATGATTGGCTGTTTGAGTGGTGGAGGGAGTTCAGGGATCATCCAGCAGTTCCACAGCAGTGACTCAGCCATGCAGTGAACATGTTTATATCTAAGCTCTGTGCTGTCCAGAGAAAGGCTCCGCCCATTTTAAAGCTCCGCCTATGTGTGTATCACATTAATCTTACCTGTGTTAGCAATATCTAACACCAATTGTGTTTATCGCTCATGCAACTCCATTTTGCTTCTAGCAAACAATATATAATGCTCATTTAGGAAACTAATTTCTGTCTCTCTCTATATAGGGCTTGTATAATTGACTTTGTACTGTGATAGTGGAGTGATGTTTGTATAATACTGGGTATTATAGCGTTATTCTGCTAGCCCTAAAGCCTTAGATGCTGTGCTTTCTGAGAGCTACATATTATGGTTATCTATGAAGGCTGAAAACTGCATGGCTGTGGCTTCCTTCATTTCCTCTCCTTAGATAATGAAAGAACAGCATTTTATCTTCAGCCACTGCATGATCTAGTGATGAGGACAGGAAATTGGAATGGAGGCTTAGGGAGAGGTTTCACTCAGTTCATGGCTGTGGCAGAACTTGGTGCTGTTCCACTGATGCTAGATTTATGATAGAGTGGCCCAGGCACACATCTGGATGGGTAGCTATGATTACAGTAGAACCCTTCATAGGCTGCTTGGTGTTCATTATTTGGCCAAGTCAGAATTAATGAAACCATTTATTCTGAAAACATCCTTTTAAAGCTGCATCATAAGTACATAATGTTGATGTAAAATTGGATCGTGTGCATTTCTGCAGCAGTGAGTTTATTTGTGTCTTAAATGGAGCTGGATGTGAGCGCTGTGTGTTTTTCTCCCGGTGCTGTGTTGTGTTGGTTATGGGGCCGTGCCAGTGGACAGTGCTCAGGGAGCCAGCAGTGACAGTGCGGTGATGAGTCAGTGCAGTGCCGGGGACGAGCCGCCCGCTCTAGTGGCATCACCTCAGTGCCCACCAGCCAGTAAGTCACCATCCTCTGCTGCCATGCAGTATCTTTTACTAGCACTTATTGAGGCTCTGCTCCTTTCCCTTATACTTCAGATGTTTTTCTCCTCTCTGGTCAGTGTGTGGCGTTTCTGCTCTCGCTTCCCCCTCAAACCAGCCCACCGCATGAGATGGTGTTATGCAATTGCTGGCCACTTTATTAGGTACACTTGTTGCTGCACTCATTGCCCATTGTATCAGTTCCATTTACCATACGGATGCACTTTAGTTCTACAATTACAGAGTCCCCTTTACCCTTTTCTCCAATGATCGGGGCCTCCACATATCAGGTAGGTATTTTTTGGTGGTGGATCATTCTCAGCACCACAGTAGCCCTCGTATGGTGCTAATATTACTGTGATTGTAGAACTATGAAGTGCATCTGTAAGTGTTAAGTGGAGCTCCTAAAATGCACAGTAAGTGTAGAAACAAGGAGCTGTACCTAATATAGTGGCTGGTGAATGTAATTTGCACTTGTATCCAAAAGTCTGTCCTTATTCTCTTGCTACTTCATTAGCTTTTCGAAGCTACACTACATGGCTAATTGTATCTGGGAACCGTTTGTATTATACAGCACGTAACATCTAGGTTACTTTAAACATTACAGTTTTTTTGTACTACTCTGTTCCCCTTTTTTGTTAATCAAATTTTGCTAAAGGTATTTCTTTTGGAGCAATGCCTGCAAAGGAACTGTACATCACAAAAATCATAGCTTGGGTTTCCATGACCAAGCAGCCACTTAGAAGTTTAAGATCGTTCTCCTTTATTCAGAATGTGAGCTGGACTAACATAAAATATACAGCATGGAACTGGAACAGTGGAAACTAGGGCTGTGTTTTGGCGCTGGCCCAATGTTATTTAGGAGTGTTTTAATGATGAGTGTCTGGTTTAAGCAGACACTAGAACATTTTCTATCTGAATGAATAGTTCCAGCAGTAAAGTTTGTTGTAGAAATAACATTCTGAGGTTTGTTGTGATGGTTTGAGTCCCTTGGTTGTAGATAAAGGTACTTTAATGATTCATTAGCCTTTTTGTGAGTTGTGTGCTCTGTTCTCCAGTTTCGTTATGACAGTGCCCCCATAAGTGATGTGCATAGAGGAATCGTTTAACGAGGTTGGTCTGGAAGATCTTTGCTGGCCTGTACTCAGCCACGTTCTGAACGCCATCATTTTTTTTAAAGCAGTATGACCTCATACCATCAGTGCACTGTGTCTGTGGAAATGAAAGGACTATGGACCCAAAGGTCCAGGCTGCCACTGTTGCGTCTTTCACCAAGGTCCTTAACCCACTATTGATTGTGTTTTAATATTGTGTCAGTCATCTGCATGATGATTAAATATGTATGTTGAGGTCTCCACATACTTTTGACCATGTAGTGTATTTTTGACTCTGACTGAAGATGTCTTCTAGTCTTTGTTGTCCTGCCCTCCTCTCTACCCCTCAGAGAATTATTATTTGTAGCTTATAGCATGTTTTCTAGGGTTGTGAGTGTATTGAGAATCTCAGCTCCGCTGCCTTTAGGTTCTGTGCACGCTTTAGTCAGATGGACATTTTGTGACTTGTTTTTGCCAAAGAATGGCACATTAAATTACAAATGTATGGCTTATGTGATATCATCCTGCAGTTTGTTGTTCTTCTCAAAATGCAGATCTATCTGTAACTGTACTGCATTCTGAGCTCAAATCAGGGTTTTTTATATTTGACCTTATTTAAGATTTAGATTTTTTTTGTCTCCTAGTAATGTGCTATCCTCTATTCAGTCATTTATTCTGTTCTCTTATTTTCCTGTTGCCTTATCCTGGTTTGTAAATGTGTATTCTGAGCGAGCCACCAGTCCCTAACTCAGGACATGGAAGGAGTGACTGTTGCGGTGGCAGCATCCAGCTTCCTGTCCTTCAGACATGGCCAGATGTGCTTTAGAGTTTTTAGATGCCCTACCAACCAAAAAGTGCCAGCGGGTCTCGAACCCAAGTCGCTGCAGTGGTGGGCTAACAGAGTGCTGCTGTACCACCCAAACACCAAAGCACTGATCTGATATGACAAACACTCAGACTGATATAATATATTGAAAATGACATTGGTGCATCCCTAATGTCCCCCCCTAATATCTTTGCCCTTTAAGTAACAATCATGTGCCTTGCAGTGAAACAGTTTGTTGGATTTGTAGAACAGTGATTATATGAAAAATTCAAGTCTTTTAAGGAAAAGTGAATTCTATTCTTATAGCCACTACAACTATGTGGCTGTAGAACATATTTACAGAACAATGTTTTTTTTGGATGACTTTGTATTTGAAAATCCTCCAAAGGAAAGTTAAAAACACATTCCATCCCTAATAAGCTTCATCCTAAGCGGCACTTTCTAATCCAGTTACACTAGATATTGACGGTACTAACATGTTCCCTCCACTGCATTATCTCTTCTGATTTATATTAACATTTGCTCTTTTCTTTCCACTCTTTTATTTTGCTTCTTCTCGTTGCTCATAATGTGCAGCTGCCTTTGGCTATATTAGCTGAATAATGCATTGCTTTGTGCCCTGAGGTATCTTGTGTCACATTTAAATTCTGGCTTGCAGTAACACGAGGCAGATTCATTCCTGTTGGATGCTTTATCACACAGCTGATGCATGTTGCATGTGCTAAACAGTGTGAGTGTGGGTCTGTATCTATCATCTGCTGTTATCAGAGTGGTGCTGTGCTCCTTGTTGTGTGTTGCAGCTGTGATGCATGACATAAAGCGCATGGCGTGGAACAGCTCAGGACATGTCTCGTGTCCAGAGTTAGAGTGTGCTCAGTCTGTTCTCACTGCCATGGCTCGGGGGGGCAAGAGTGGGTCTGCTGCAAATGGGGCTACAGCCCAGTGTAAGTGCTTTGGGTTGTTTAGGACAGGCACACACACGCGCACACACACGCGCACGCACGCACGCACGCACGCACGCACACACACACACACACAGAGAGAGAGAGAGAAAGTAGTGGTGTTGTTTTTTGGGGTTTTTTTTATAATTAACTCTTTATAAATCGTAATGAATCATTTACAATTCAAATACCTAATATATTACTAAATTACGCATTACAATTGAAAGAAATGTTACCTTTACCTTTGTTCATCTTTTATCATTCATCCAGGGTTTTTCATTTAGGAAATCAATTGCACCTGTAATTTTGCAGTCTCACTCCATTTAATCCAGTTATATAGAACATGTACAGCCCCTTATACTATATGGCCAAGAGTACTGGGACACCTACAGAAGTTTGTCCAAACAGAAGTTTGAAGTTACAGAGGTTTGTAGGATATCCCATTCTAAACCCATAAAAATTACCATGGAGTTGGTCTCTGTTTGCAGCTACAACAGCTTCCACTCATCTACAAGATTTTGGTTCATGTCTGTGGGAATTGTTGGCCATTCGTCCATTAGCGAGGTCAGGCACTGATCCTGTACCTGGCTCACAATCTCCTTTATAGTTCGTCTCAAAGGTGCCTTATGGAGTTTAGGTCAGAGCTCTGTGGGGGCCAGTCAGGGAATGCTAAAGTCACATAACCATAAAATGGCTTCCCAAACTGTTCCTGTGAAGTTGGATGCATATAATATGTCTTGGTACACTGAAGCATTAATATTAAACTTCACTGGACCTACGCCAGCCTCTGAAAAACAGCCCTCAACATTATCCCTCCTCCACCAAACCTTACAGTTGGTACAAAGCAGTGAGATTAGTAACGTTCTCCTGGCATTTCCCAGACTCATCCATCAAAATTTGCTATAGATTGGCAATTTTCACTGCTCCAGAGTCCATTGGTAGTGTGCTTTACACCATGCCATCAGATGTTTAGTATTGTACTTGATGTAAGGCTTGAATTCAGCAGCTCACCCATGGAAGCTTCTAGCACACAGTATTTGTGCTGCTGTTGATGCCAGGAGGTTTGAAACAAGTTATTGAATCAGCAGAGAGTTGGTAACTTCAATGCACTATGCACTCTGTGATCACCGCTCTATAACGTTGGGGTTCCATTTTTAAATAATACCACTCTCAGTTGATTGTGGAATATCTTGACGGGAAGAAATTTCACTAACTGACTTGTTGCAACTGTGGCATCCTGTTACAGTACCACGCTCAAATTGCATGAGCTCGTGACAATGACGACTCCTTTTGCACATGTTTATAAAGACAAACTGCATGACTAGGGACTTAATTTGAGGACAAAACACCTGAATTAAAAGATTTAGGTTTGTCCCAATACTTTTGCTCTTATAGTCTATATGTAAACACAGTCCAAAGAATGTAAATTAGTTTTTTTTTTTACTGTCACTCCTTTCCTTTTCTGATTTTACTTTTCCTTGAAATAGCTCGCAAGCAAGAGATCATCAAGATTACAGAACAGCTGATTGAAGCCGTGAACAATGGCGATTTTGAAGCTTACACGTAAGACTCAAACACAACTATTAATGCCTCCGAGTGTAAAGATGTTGCTCAGTTAATTTGCACACAAGTATAGATTTTACAGTACACATGTTAAAAGCTTTTGGAGTGAGCACTGTATGAATGTGTTGCAGGAGAATCTGTGATCCTGGCCTGACCTCATTTGAACCTGAAGCTCTGGGCAATCTGGTGGAGGGGATGGACTTCCACAAGTTCTACTTTGAAAACTGTACGTAAGTCTCAAAGAACCAATGTGTGTGAGGTGAAAAGAAAAAGAAAGAATACATGGTTTTCAAAATTCAATAAATAAAAATCTGAAAGCTGTAGTGTGTATTTGTATTCAGCCCCTGTTACTCTGGTCAGGCTGGATTTTATATATATATATATATATATATATATATAGGGGTATCAATTACCTTCAGAAGTCACGTTATTAGTAAATAGAGTCCATCTGTGTGTAATTTATTCTCAGTATAACTACAGCTGTTCTGTGAAGGCCTCAGAGGTTTGTTAACAGTGTGTGTGTGTATGTTTGTGTGTGTGTGTATGTTTGTGTGTGTGTGTATGTTTGTGTGTGTGTGTGTGTGTGTTTGTGTGTTTGTGTGTGTGTGTGTGTGTGTGTAGTGATCAAACGGCACCATAAAAACCATGGAACACCAGACAGGTCAGGGATAAAATTGTGGAGAAGTGTAAATCAGAGTTAAGTTATAAAAATTATCTCAACCTCTGAACATCTCACAGAGCACTGTTCAATTCAGCATCCAAAAATGGAAAGAGTATGGCATAACTACAAACCTACCAAGACATGGCTGTCCACCTAAACTGACAGCTCAGGTAAGGAGACACTAATTAGAGAAGTGGCTAAGAGATCCATGGTCACTTTGATGGAGCTGCAGAGATTCACAGCTCAGGTGGGAGATTCTGTCCACAGAATAATTATTAGTCAAGTTCTCCATAAATCTGGCCTTCATGTAAGAGCAGCAAACGAAAGCAAGCCATAAGAAATCTCGCTTGAAGTTTGGCACAAACCATGTAGGGGAGACAGCAAACATGGAAGAGGCTGCTCTGGTCAGATGAGACCAAAGTTGAACTTTTTGGCCTAAATGCCAAACGCTGTGTGTTGGGAAACTAACACTGGACCACACCATCCCCACTGTGAAACATGGTGGTGGCAGCATCATGCTGTGGGCAGCTTTTCTTCAGAAGGGGCAGGGAAGCTGATCAGAGTTAATGGGAAGATGAATGGAGCTAAATACAGGGCAATCCAGGAAGAAAATCTGTTAGAGGCTGCAAAAGAATTGAGACTGGGGCAGAGGTTTACCTTCCAGTAGGACAACAACCCTAAACA
The DNA here is from genome assembly GCA_033118015.1 of Loricariichthys derbyi. Taxonomy (NCBI): domain Eukaryota; kingdom Metazoa; phylum Chordata; class Actinopteri; order Siluriformes; family Loricariidae; genus Loricariichthys; species Loricariichthys derbyi. The sequence continues at coordinate 3,234,112 of JAVSBU010000022.1, forward strand.
TACAGCCAGAGCTACAATGGAATGGTTTAAAGTATGTTCATATTCATTCATTAGAATGGCCAAGTCAAAGTCCAGACCTACAATCCATTGAGAATCTGTAGCAAGACTTGAAAATTGCTGTTCACAGACGCTCTCCATCCAATCTGACTGAGCTTGAGCTATTTACCAAAGAAGAATGGACAAAAATTTCATCCTCTACCTGTACAAAGTTGGTAGAGACAAACCCCAAAAAGACTTACAGCTGTAATTGCAGCAAAAGGTGGTCCTACAACGTACTGACTCAGGGGGGCTGAATACAAATGCACAGCACACTTTACAAATTTTTATTTCTTAAAAATGCTGAAAACCATGTATCATTTTCTTTACACTTCACACATACTTGTTACTTTGTGTTGGTCTATTACATAAAAATCACAAAAAATACATTTAAGTTTGTGTGTGTAATGTAAAAAAAATGTGGAAAAGTTTATGGGATATGAATAGTTTTACATATGTATATTCTTTTTAAGAGACATTACCTCATGCTAGCACAAATAACCTGCAGCTCAAAAAGAGCCCTCTGTTAAAACCCTTCTGAGAGTTGATGCAGATAAAACAACAAACAGGGTCATGAAGGAAATGAGCAGCGTGTGTGTGATTTATTTGGGTAACACTTAATTGAGCTTGTGTATGAAGATTGTATCTGGCAGCCCAAACTTTGTGGATGGTGAAATTACAGCGTTCGTTTATTTACCACTGGTCAAATTTTCACAAGTGATAAAATCTCACTGACCAGTCAGAGTTTGCATTTCTCTTTGAGCAGCAAAAGGTCACGATCATGTGAAGAAAGCATTTTGTTCATCTTCTCTTTTTTCGTCTTGTGTAAAAAAGGAGACGACTCTGACATGGGGCTGAACATCTAGATAACTTCCTTATAAAGGAATCATTAAACCATGTGCATGACAGCTGAAAAAAACAATTATGAATGCAAACAAATCACCTGTGAATTATATTTTTAGAGTATAAATGTGTAAATATTTCTACCAAAATTGTTACCTTGTTTTTTTTTTTTCCTTTTTTAAACTCAGAGTCAATAAGTTAAAAGAGGATAAACAAAGCACCATCTATTTATGTAGTGCTTTTTACAGTGGACTGGTGTCTCAAAGCAGCTTTACAACTTAAGAAACTAATTCTGTTCAAACAAGGCCTTTATTACCTTAAAATGTTGGTAGGTTTTTGAGTAACCCATTTGTATGTTTGTATTTTTTACAGTGTTAAGTAAGAACAATAAGCCCATGCACACGACCATCCTGAATCCACATGTGCACCTGATCGGTGAGGACGCGGCTTGCATCGCCTACATCCGCCTGACTCAGTACATCGACAGTCAGGGCCGTCTGCGCACCTGCCAGTCTGAGGAGACCCGTGTGTGGCACCGCCGCGATGGCAAGTGGCTCAACGTGCATTTCCACTGCTCAGGAGCGCCAGCCGCACCCTTACAGTGAAGCCTGCAGGGAACAGGTAAGAGCGCCAATGGACCCAGCGCACTGAAGAACGTATGGCTGGCTCTGTCCACCTTAACGTCGTCTGTAACTGCGTCTGCGTTGCAGGTTGCCTGAATTCTTAACAATGGGAGTGTTTGTTCCGTGTGGCCGGAGGGCTCTAGAGTTCGGCTGGACGACAGACAGCAAGCTACAGACATGGTATTGATCTGATAACATCCAGTCCAACTGTCAACACCACCTTACCTGTCCAACCCTCGACCACTAGGATCCGGCTACGGCTGTGGCCCCGTCCACAGGACGGTGCATGCATCTGATGCCCACAGTGGGGCGCTGTCTAGTCCTTTCCCATGGAATCATCTTTTTTTGCCCGCTAAAAGATGTCCAGAAGGTGTTGTAAGTACTGATCTATGAATTCATAAACATATTGTATATTATAAAAAAGGAAAAAAAAAAACTACAGTCAAGTTTGAAAAACATTAATATGTAAGTAAATGGATGTGGGGTGTGAAAGGGGAGGGCTGTTACATAACAAATCAACAAATCCAGATTCTTATAGGCTAGTTTAATGGATGTAATGTAAACCTTTCAAATTGTACAATTTGTAGATTTTGGATACCAGTTATTTAGATAATTAAGGGAAACGTGTCCACCACAGAAGTACTTCATATAAAGAAGCACCAAAGCTTTAGTCTGTAGGAATCTGCAGGAGGGTTTCTGGGCTCTTTTGTGTTTTAACATCTGTGGGAAGGTTTCGAGTGAGTCTGGGTTTTACTCTGTGTTAGTGTTCATGTGGAATTTTTCTGTTTGACTAAGAAAGTATTTTGCTTTGAGAAATTTAAGATTAGTTTTAAAACCTTTTTTATCATAATACCTGTAAAGCTATATAAATATATATTTAAATGAGATCAAGAGAAGTAAGGGTCACCTTCAGGTGCACAAAACAATTAGACTCTGTTTACTGTGTGTGTTTATGTGTGTGTTTGTAGGGACATGTTATTAAACACCACTGAAATATTAGTTTAGATAGAGTGTCACCTCTAACTGTGTGTGTTTGCGAGCACATGTGAACAGAACGTGCTTTAGAAACTGCATCATAGACGTAGAATTTCGTTTCATAGCCATTAGAATAGGGACCATTCACTTCAGTCCTTACTGGTATTTTGCTTTCAGAAATAGCACTGGGATCTTAATAGCCAGTGGGACCAGTGCAAAGAAGGAAACGCTCAGCCAGTTTGACAGCATGTCCCCGCCCCATTTATACCTGGCTGTTCAGGTATTGTAGGCAGGTGAAGTTACAGCTTTTATGCAAAACATCATCAAAATCACAGATTCTTTAAAGATACCAAGTTATGAAATAATGGACCATGATGTTAACATTAGGATAAATTTCGATAGGTTATCGTCAGGTTTTGGCCTGGGTGCCCTAAAGTGCTCGGTATCTTCACTATGTAGGCATGACTTGTGTTCATATTGTGGTCAGTTATGGATGTAGAAAATCAGCAAAGCTTAAGCATCTGGTGATTTGTCCTTAAATATCTGGCCAACTATCACTCAGACCTCTTGCATTTGTATGGTAGGGGCATTCATACCAGATCCAAATATCCTAAAATTGAACCTGCACCATGTGACCTGGTGTAAATGGGGCTAAATGAGGTATAAATCGTGTCTAATTATTGTTAATAAATGGGTGAAGACTGAGCACAGACCAATGTTATTAAATCATTTGACTTACCAATAAGCACATATGGACCTACGGGCTTATGGTTTAGTTTATACACTATATTTAATCTTACACTCATTATTTTGCAGTTGTGCAGAGCATCCTACTTGCTTTGTCATTTTCCATTATAAAAGTGATTTTAGTACAAAACAGTGCTTTATTAAAACATCACAGCAGTTAGCCTGACTCTTTTACTTGATGGCTTGTCATTTAAAAAAAATCATTTCATTGCTTTTATCCACTAAAGCCAAGTGAGATGTTAAACACCAGTGTGGTCTCAATGTTCTCAAACCAAACCATTCAATCAGCCCGTGCATGTGTTAAAAATCTTCAGTCTGTGTTTCTGTACATTTAGTGTCTTTGTTCATCAGGACGTTGGTACATATCACCACTGTAAACTCTGCACGTGTGAGTGTGTGTCTCACCATCACAGTGTCTCACCATCACCGAGCCCTCTTAGTGATGCAATTTTTGTCTATGTTGTGTTTTGGGGAGTTACTGCCACGTCTGGGCAAATCAGTTACACTTTGACTTTTTTTTTCTAATTGGGTTGAGTTTCTTTTTGTGCAGTCACTTCAGTAAAAATGAAAAACAGGGGACACTAACTGATTAGGATTAAGAAATTTAGAGTAAAGCGTACACCCTAATATCTGGGCTCAAACCCCAACATCTTTAGGCTTAAGCAAAATCTGAATATGCATCATAATAAAATAAACAGGCATGTGTACTTTTCTGGGTGAATATTTTTTCCTGCTATGTGTGTTCACCTGAATAAAAGGGGGAAATTTTAAAAAGTTCTATTTGCATTTCTCTTGCCATGAAAACCACGTCACTGGGGATAAACGGACGATGTACCGTACTAAAAAAAAGAGAAGTCTCAGCTTGGTATGCTCCCCTCATTCTAAGTAAATCTCTTGCATTGTAATGGTATAATATTGGGCTATGTATATGAATGCTGGATTTTGCATGATCATACATTTAATAAAACCATGAATTGAGAACTGTCGAGTGTTTTTCTCACTACTGGCTCATTTGAGGTCAGATCCTGGAACACTTGCTTTGTGAAGTCCAAGTGGTGGGGTTATGAGGAGGTTAGAAACAGGGCACTGGGGATGAACAGGATGCTCCCAGTACCAGTCCCAGTCCCAAGCCTAGATAAATGAGGAGGGTTCTGAGGAAATTCTCATCAGCATTGTGGCCAACAGATGAAGTTTGTTGCAAATACAATTGAGCTCTGGAATAGAACTCGAGTGATGAGATTCAGAATCATAACACACAATCTAAATAGTGGAGTCTTTGCTAGTTGAGCTCTACAATCAACAAAAACTTCAAGCAACACTTTAGAACCAGAAATAAACGTATCTAGCATCTGTGGGTCATGATGTCCAAACTAACCTGATCTGTTGTGGTCTCACGTCACACCTTACAGGACTTAAAGGATGTTCTGCTAACGACCTGGTGCCAAATATAACACTAAGCACTCAGATCCACTGCAGGGATTAACCCAATATTAGTTAGTTGGTTTTAATGTTCTGGCTGGTTGGTGTAAAAGTTCTACTTTCCAACTGCTCCACACACTTGCACTCCTTTTATATGTAAACTTTCCTTCTTGCTCTCTGTCAGCACACGGTGTTCTGTCTGCAGCTCCCACAGGAACGAAGCAGTCTTATTTAAGGGCTTTTCATGCTGCAGTCGGCTGCCTGGCCCCGAGAGCCCTAAAATAAAGGCCGAGTCTCCCATTTTGGCAAGGCCATTAATCATAGTGTTTCCCTGCATCCTCTTTTCTCGTCCCATTCTCTGATAAACCAGCCTACAGGAAGAGAGGCCAAAGTCAGTCACATCCAATCCACAACACAAACGGGAGACACTCAGAGAGGCACCAGGGCCTTTGTTTTTTACACTTTTATTTGCAGATGTTTTCACCTGAATTAACGTGGACCAAATAAAACTCTGTTGATGTACAGTACATGTATATGCACAGACACAAAACCTAAAGTCAGACACAACAAACCTCTCCTTTTTGGAAAGAGCTCCCTCATTAGCAATACAGTTTGGCACAATCAGAAAGGACAAATCATGTTCAGAAGCCCTGCAAACCTGCACAATCTAAAGCACTTCAGCATGGCTTCCACACTCTCCATGTGACTCTCATGTGTAGGTAGAGCAGCTGTGTGGGACCCATCAGTCCAGAAAAACCACTAATCCAGCACATTTTCTTCAAACCCATTTCACACTAAACTTTACTGTTTTACTTCTGAAATAATGTGATGTGAGGTTTTGTGGAACAGAACAGCAGCAGTAGGTACGGGTGGTAATAATATTTGAGTTCAGTGGTTTGTGCCAAAGTGGTTGAAGTTGGTTGTGTCTATTATTGACATTTATAAGAGGTATGCACCATTTCAATTCCACTCTATAGTTGTGAGGGACAGACGGGACCAGGGGAGAGTTTCCCAGCTCGGGAATAAAAAGCTCTCTGGTCCCAGTATAAAGGCCCAGTAGGAATCAAAACAGGTCCTTTATTAACTTGTAGAAGCAGTTAATGGCTGGAGGTGAAGCAGTAGTTTTATAGGCAGTGACACTGCTCTGTCACTCTCATGGTTTAGACTCATTTCCTGTAGACTGGGATTTTTGCACACTGCTGGTATGAGCATACGGTTTGATAAACCTGCAAATTCAGCGACTTCCTTCACACTATGACATTTAGCACAACCAAATGTGCTCCTATTTTATTGTTCATTGTCTTATCCACTTATCATACTCAGGGTTGCAGGAATACCAGGGCCAACTGGGGACACGGCCCAAGGCAGGAACACCAATCTATCCTAGGGGACACACACACACACACACACACACTCACACTCACACTCACACTCACACTCACTCTCTCTGGAAACGCAGACACTGGTAGACCATCCAAACTCCACCTAGATGGCAGTTGGGGTCGAACCGTAGATCATAACAACTGTACCTCCATGCCACCTAAGTGCTTCTTTTTGCCAATTGCTAAATTTTTTGACCCTTTCCCCAACCATTTAACAAGAAAATCACTGCACTGTACCACCATTTCTCAGTCTATGAAGTCCTGCCTCACAGCCCGTAGGTATTTATAGTCCAACCATCCATGTGCCATGCCGTCTTAAACAAGGTAACTTTTTTTGTCCAGAAGTCCAGTGATGAGAGACGGATTTTTATTTTCTATAATAATTCCCTTTAAATGGTGCATATCTGTAATTGGTCCCTTTTAACAATCTTAAGTGACAAGTGCTCAAATAGTTCTGCCTGGCAGATTTTCAGATCGTCCTTATAAGCACTCTGAGTTTCTTCACACCTTGTGCATTTGCCTTACTTAACAAAGGCTGTCTTCACAGAGAATCATCATAACTCACCAGGTCCCACAATGCAAATTAGGAGCCTCAACATCAGTAACCAAACTAATCAGCTCAGAATTCCTTATTATGGAAATAAAACCTGTACCATCCTCAGCTACGAGGGCCCCTGTTGCTCCAGTTAGTCCGTAAGCATGGACTGAGTTCTGACACGCGTAGCAGGAATCCATTTGGTTGGTCTTGGATGAATGTGTTATCTCAGTTATCCTGCTGCCCGGCCCTGACTCGGGGCACCGAGGTCTCCGGTATGGAGCAGGGTTCGGCTCAGCCTCTACAGCTCATCTGGTTCCTCAGCGTCGGCTCCTGATGGAGTTATGAAGACTGTCTTTGAGCCAGCTGGGCAGAGGCTGTCCCAACCGTTTCATTAGCCGGCTCAGTTCCACGTTCTGCTCACGGTAATGGTGCGAGAGGAAGATCCGCGACTGCACAAACAAATCAGAGTAATAAGGTTAAAAGTACACGATCAGCTAAGCTCAAACAGCTAACAAACGAAGACTGGACAGGACGTGCCAGAAATCCAACATCACTGCGTATTTATCATGTGATTCAGATATTTAAAAATGTAACAATACCAGAGCCCTATAAAATCCATGGTTTCCTTATATTCCAATTTTTTCTCATTTATATTTTTTTCATCAGTCTGATTTTTAGGTTTTTAAGTGTTAAGTATTGTTTTTAACAAAACAGCTGCTATTAAACTATTGTGAACAGTTTCAATTAATAAAGACTTATCTTTGTTATTTTTCTATGGGAAAACTGCATTATAAATCTCTATATACAAAATGTACAAACTCTCTATGTACAAAATTTCGTTCTACCCCATGTAGGCACCACATGATGCGAATGACAATAAAGTCTCCTTGATCTATATAAAATATGGAGACTGAGTGACCTGTAGTGCATCAAGCTTCTCTACTACCTTCTCAGTTGGATACATTTCTGGCTGCAAAATAATCACGTTATCCATCACAGCAGGAAGCAGTGCTAAGTGATTAGCTGAGTGATTAATGCACATGATCATGTTTAAGTGCAATGAGAGAAGAACAGCAGATTTGATTCATTCACAACCCTGACAGCCACATGTGTATTCATTCATTCATTCTCAAGTATTTACAAAGGTAACAGACAAATTGGAAACCTTTACAAGCTTACACTATTAAACAGGCTATGAAGTGAATAAATAATGAATGTAGATTTAATAAAGGTTACCTCAGGACTCATATCTGGGTATTTCCTGCCCTTGCTTTTACCCAGACAGCGCATCCGGCCCGCATCCAGCTTCTGACACCAGAACCCTTTACTCTCATCAAACCTACACACAGTGCACTAGTTTATATATTTATATATACAATTTGATTACAGCAAAGTGTTTTTTTTGTCATATGCACAATCTGACAAGTAATTTCTACAAAAAACAATAGTGGTTTAGATTAGGTAAGCTCTAAAACATGGCAAAGCATCACAAAACTGAAAATATATTAGAAAAGGGTTGAAATAATACAGACATTAATTAAAAAGAGCAACATCTCCAGTCTGAAGTTCTCCAGGATTGATGAATTCCTCGGGGGGTGTAGGTCTGTTGTCCCAAGCTTTAGGCTCAGAGGGGCCCATAAATGAGCCCTATTAATTTATTTTATATATTTGATTTAGAAAAAGCGTATGACAGAGAGCCAAGGGAGGAGCTGTGGTGCTGTATGAGGAAATCTGGAGTAACAGAGAAGTATGTCAGACTGGTACAGGACATGTATGAGGACAGCAGGACAGTGGTGAGATGTGCTGTAGGAGGGACAGATAGCTTCAAGGTGGAGGTGGGACTACATCAAGGATCGGCTCTGAGCCCCTTCTTGTTTGCTTACATAGAATGATATAATAGACCATTTTAACAGCCTTGAGACTATTACAGAACCAGCCAGCCTGCAGATAGAATCTTATCCATAACATGTTGCTCTGAGACTGTATACGTCTGTGTAAAAACACGTCTACAGGATCGAGAATAAAAGTTGCTCTTACACAAGTGCCTGAGTGTAGTTGAAGAAAGGTGCAACTCCCAGAAACTTCTGCACAGTGTCCATCACCAGCACCGGGTTAGAGCGTAACTGGAGACCATCAACAATCAGAAACTGCAAACAAGCAAATTGAGACACACAAACCTGTACTTGGTGCTCAGTAGCAGTTCTGGTTGGCAAACCAGTAAAACCATTTAAAACAGTGCAGGTATGAGAATATACACAATTTATTTAGGCAATTTCACTTTTTTTACTTTCAAACATCTAATGTATGCAGAACGCATAACACATCAATCCCTTAAGCAGATGGGCTATAACAGCAGAAGACCAAACTGGGTGCCAAATCTATCAAACTGGAAAATGAGGCCACAATTTGCACAGGTTCCCCAAAATTGGACAATAAGAGTATAGGAAAAAGGCCTGGTCTGATAAGTCTTGATTTCTGCTGTGAAATTCAGATGGTAGAGTTCAAATTTGTAGGAAGGATCAGTCCTACATTGTGAAGAGCATGGGGGATATTTTTTGGCAAACTGGTGGTTCTTAATACCAGTTGGGCATCAATTAAATTTCACAGCTTACCTGAGTATTGGTGCTGACCAGGTCCATTCCTTAATGACCACAGTGTACCAGGTTCTGATGGCTACTTCCAGCACAACGTCAAAAAGAACAAATCATCTTAAACTGGTTTCTTGACCATGATAATGAGTTTACTGTACTCAAATGTGCTCCAGAGTTCCCAGATATCAATCTAATAAAGCACCTTTGAGATGTGTTGGAAGGAATATTATGGATGTGCAGATGACAAATGCATGATGCTGTCATGTCAAAATCTCAGGCATGTTTCCAGCACCTTGTTGAATTTATGCCACAAAATTTAAAGGGTTATGAAGGCAAGAGAGATCCAAACTGGTACTAACAAGGTGTATCTAATAAAGTGGTCAGTGGGTGATTTACTTAAATCAGTTGAATTGTAAAACCTCCAACATATTTTGTTTGGAACTTTTGAATTAAGTAAAGGTAACAACTAATAACAGTCTTGTGTCTTTACCTTTACCCTCTGCCCTAATCATGCTGGTGTCGGAGCTGCACTGTTTCTATTGTCACAATTAGAAGGCAATAGAATAAAGGATGATTTTAGGATGGATATTGATACCTGGGCCTACATGTCAGCAGGTTCTTACCTGGCTGGGCTGGTAGTAATGGAGCCAGCGCTCTATGTGCATGCTGTAGTAACCAGGCTGCAGGCAGCGACGGCGCAGAGAGAGCAGATCTGCAGGAGATGAAGAACCTGCTGAGATCACCTGCTCGAATGTGTAGTTCAGAGCCACAGGATCCTGATGAGCTCTCTGATGCTGAAAGATGGATATGAGGAGCGTGGGTATCACAGACACAGAGATAATGAGTGGGATTGGAAGTGCTTTTGATAAATAATGCACAACACATGCAGGGTTTGGTTTTTTTGCGCGCGCACACACACACACACACCCACCCCTACCTGGTACCAGGAGTATGCCCTGTCTGCGGGGTTGATAAGGACCGTTATGATTTTGGCTCGGGGCAGCAGAGCAGCAGCCCTCTTTGGGACTAACTCTGTGTCGAAGTAATTAGCACTCTTTTCAAACAGAAAGTCTGTGCTTACGTTAGAGGGCACTGGGAAAAAGTCCATGTACCTGATGGAGAAAAATGTCATTAGCTGTTGGCAAACTTTATAAAGGACAAAATGTAGGACAGAAGACATCATTCCATTCAGCATGTTATTCATTCTGTCAAACTTTTAGGAAAATGTTTTGCAGTTCCTTGTGTTTTATGCATGTTTGGATTAGATTTCAGGCCAATGAAACTTTGAGAACATAAAAGTGCAACTCCAATTCCAAAGAAGTTAGGACGTTGTGTGAAACGTAAATAAAAACAAAATACTGATTAACAGAATCAGAACAGAATAAAGATTTTCAAATCCTTTCCAACCCATATTCAATTGAATACACTACAAAGATAAGATATATAATGTTCAAACGGATACAGTTTATTGTTTTTTGTTTTTTTTAAATGTGATGTAATCTCCATCCCAGTCTCAGGTCTTTTGCAGACTCCAACAGGTTTTCTTCCAGAATGGTCCTGTATTTGTCTCCATC
>JAVSBU010000022.1:3244852-3255205 GCA_033118015.1 Loricariichthys derbyi
TTTGTTAAAAAAGTTTAAAACATCACATAAATTTCGTTCCACTTCATGATTGTGTCCCACTTGTTGTTGATTCTTCAGAAAAATTACAATCTTATATCTTTATGTTTGAAGCCTGAAATGTGGCCAAAGGTTGAAAAGTTCAAGGGGGCCAAATACTTTCGCAAGGCACTATAACTTATTGTGGATTTGTTACAATGGAGCCCCATCAAAAATCAGGGAGCATCTGTACCGTGCAAGGTCTGGAGCAGAATAATTCAATTTACATTATTTCTTATGGGAAACGTTTGGTTGATACTGGTTGTTTTTGGTACTTGACCAGCCTTCTGTGGGAGATTAATGATGAATACAGAGGCACTACTGCATGGAACCTGTGCAAACAATATTTACAAAGTGTTTTCATAACGGTATCATGTTAACGGTGCAGAAGATTTTGCTAAAATAGGTTAATATTTAGTCCCAATCCCACCCCAAACACCAAAGAGCTTCTTAAAATTTCAGAAAAAAATCTAAAGAGCATGTCATTTAGCCAGGAGTGAGCAAACTGTACAGTTTAGCTACACTTACATGTTTATTACTGTTCCTCAGTGGATAAAAAGTTATTTAATTCAGTTACAAAAACTAGCACAGGCACACAAACTAATTAGATTTACAGTAATCAGCAGAGGCCATTATTTTAATGAGCTAAGCAGCTGAACGATAAACGATTCAGCGGTGGGTGTTTACTGGAGCTTGGAGTTGAACTCATACCCTTCTGATCAAGTTGTCCAGAACCTTAAGCACTGAGTCACTGGGCCTGAACTGGTGAACAGGATACTGTTATAAACACCTTAGTGTATGTGGGTTAAGAATAAGGCACCAGCCATTAGAATTAAATCAGCAATGTAAGAAATCTATTTGGGCCAAAAGAAAGATCTCAGATGAGGAACTCTTTCAACAAAAAAAAAAAAAAAGGATTACACTTACAAAAATAAAAATGAAAGATGATCAGAGATAAAGGCACAACCAAATATAACTATGAAATAATGTAAATGAGAGACTTCTCTCCCAGTTTTTCTCATAAGATGACCATCTTTAGTAAATGTGCTTCTGTTATAAATCTTATGGATGAAATGCAGCTCTTCTCATCTGGAGCAAACTGCAGGATATCAGGAGACCAAAACCAGAGTGGCTTAAAAGGGTTTTACTGCCATGAAACAAATTCACCCACTGAAGCATTAAGTCTAAGGCTTAGCCATCCAACCAGATTAGACGGACTCACACTTATATTCTCCCAAATGTGTGTGCACAATCACACCCAAAAACATATATGTAAGTCCCAAAAGATCACAAATGTTTTTTTAAAAGAAAAAGGAGAGAGAGAGAACAACAACACAGCACAGAACAGAATAGCAAAAACTAAATAACAAATAAATAACACACGCATCCATAATGGATGGAAACACCAGATAGAATTAGACCAACTGAATTAAATGCATCTTGATGATTAAAATTGTTAAGTCATTTACATGGAAAATGGGGGGAGAGAACCTATAAAATATCTGTGTTGGTTCTCCTGCATGCAGGTTATGGTACACATGAGTGTTTGAGTTGAAGGCACCAAGACTTCTTGGTTCTTGAAGACGTTGCACCTCTCATCCAAAAGACTTCTTCAGAAACATCTTCAAGAGCCAAGAACCTCATAATTGATCAAAACCACAGCTATATAAAACATGCAGCACTTATGTGGATCTTACCTGTTTTCTGAGGTCCAATAACCAGAAACTTGGGCAACCTATCACAGGTCTTCTCTTTAGACCAGATGTCTTTATGCCGCTTATCATGGCACGGATTCTGCTGGGCAGAAAGTTGATGAGTTTTAACACAGCACTACCAAATATTTCCTTATGCACTTTCTTTCATAGCACAACAGGACATAATATAAGAGTACAGTGATACATACTGTAGATAAGGGAGTTCAGAGTGGAGATGTAATAGCTCAAACCTGCCACACGGGGGCTCTCTCATCAGGGAAGATGTGGAAGTATTTCTCAGCCAGTCGCACCGGTGGCAGAGTCCGTAAGCGCAGGCGGGTCCAACACTGGACAAACTTCACCAGGGACTCAAACGTGTACAGACCCAGCCGGTCGTTTCCATAATTAGACAGATGGGTCATGAAGATACTGACCTGAGAGCATGTGAGACAGGAAGTGTAAAGGTGAAACCCAGCCTATGATAGGATCAATGGGTGAATGGGTGAATGGATGAATGGGTGAACGGATGAACGGATGAATGGATGAACGGGTGATCGGGTGCATTTCTGACTGACCGGATTGAGCAGTACTGTAAGAAAGAGCTCTCCACCACGGATGCTCTTGTCCAGTTCCTGAGGGCCTCCTGGGTAATCCTTATAGAAGATAGTGTGTGTGAAGAGGCCACAAGTCTGCCTTGGGAGAACCTAACCCAAAACATGGTAGTGCTTAGCCACTTCAGTGGTTAGTCAAACAAAAATGCATGTAAAAATGAAATCATTCATTTCCTAAACTAATATTTCTTTCTAGCCATGATATCTGTAGTGTGTTACTGCATCATTTCTAAACGTTTATTTCTACAAGTGGACATATGGGTTACATTAATAAACCACCATCTGCCACAATAAGAAATACAGATTTAAAAATATCTCCCAAATACAGACACACACGTGAGAAAACAAAGCCCAGCTAATACAAAGATAAAAGGGTTAGGAGGCCAACTGGAACAGATATGGAGCTACGATATTACGTTCATCTCACAGAAAGCAGGAGGAAAACTGAACTATGGCAGAACAAAACGTCCTCTGAGAAATAACGGAAATAAACTTACACACATTCCAAATATTCACCATTCCATCTATTTTTCAGGGCTAAGCTATATTTCAGGGTTTGAGTGTAGTGAGAAAAAAGAAGAGAAAGCCACCTTATTTAAAACATCTACAGACGCGCTGTTATATAAATGTACTTTGTACAGAGACAATAGTGTACTGAAATATAAACTGACATTTACAATATCTATGGTATTTGTTATGGCTGTTAAAATGATCATGATAATGTTTTTTTTTTAGTGCGGAGTGATTAATATTGCACTTGTCTGTGTTGTTGTGTATGTATTGTTGGGTGAAACCTTTATGCCGTCGTGAATGAAGCCCCTGCGGAAGCGGGCAGGTCTGAGGTGAGGGTACTCCTCTGTGCTAGTGACGGTAATGCCCCACACACTCTTCCAGGCCTGGTACAGCTGGCTGTGTACGGGGTAAACACCCGAATGGTGAGGGGCCACGGCATAGCCCATGTTTGTGGGGATACCATGTTCCTACAGGCACGAAGGCAGAGAAACGGAGAAATAAGGCTGATATAACGGGGAAGATCACAGTGCTGCATCAGAAATTCAGCTGCACATCACTTACACCGTACTTTAGGGAAAGAAGTCCGCTGTGTGGTGTGGGTTTGGGTTTGGGTTTGGGGCTGACCTGAGCAAACTGCTTGTTGAGTCTCATCTGATCCGCGAGGACACTGACGTTATGAAAGAGGTGCGGCTGCATGTGACTCCACATGTGAGGGAACCACCAGAACTCCTGTCTGTGCCTGAGCAAGGTGTCGTCTCCTTCATCCTCCTCATCTGTACCTGAGCACGACCCATAAGAGACAATGTCTCAAGGTCCAGAGCAGGAAATACACAGAGGGAAAGAATAATGCTGTTTATCATCATATACCTACCTGTGTGGAAGAACTTTCCAGAGAAGCCCAGGTTGAAGGTGAAATTGGGGACCAGTGCATGGAGTTTGTTCTGAGTGTGAAGCAAAGCCTAGAGAGAGAACAGTTGCTTTCTTTAACACACAGACTGAATCCAGCCAAACCCTGTGGTGATAAGAGCCGGCTGGTTCTGAGGACAGTCTGTAAGAGTTGCACAGTAATGGCTGGGTTATGTTTGGCCCTCTGATCCAACCAAACATGTGAGATCAGGTAACAGAGGGAGAGAAAAAGGCTTAGCACATAAAAGGACTGAGAGTGAGGATTTAGGTAAAAAGAAAGGATGAATGGCTAGAATTCCTCAGGTCCCCTGGCACAGCAGCACTCCTGGTGCGGTGGGTGAAACTAAAAGCTTATTTGGTCATATTAAACTAAATCCAGCCTCATTAGCCCTGTGATAGCCTCCTGAGAGATGGCTTCAGAGCGACAACTTCCTCTTGCACCAATAATCCTTACACTAAAGAACAGCAGGGAATGTACCGGCCCAATCCATTTGGACCATATTAATTCATTAGTGCCACCACAGTCATGGGAGCTGGAGTGAAGCCAATGAGCTGCTCACTAAGAGATTTTTGAAATACAGAATTGTGCAGTTTATACATGCTAAATAAATCACGTACACTATGGATTTAAAGATACTATCAATTTGTGATGGGCTTAAAAAAAACTGCATTAAATGTAAGATCTGCATTCAAACCAGTGTTTTCTGTCCCAATCTCTAACCACCACGTGTGCATGCAATATGGATGCTTAACAAGGACATCAATTAACACAGAATTAAGAATTAAAAGCTCTTGGCCTTCTATAGATTTGTGGTATAAGGTAGGACAGGAGTTCTGCAGACATGATCCAGAAAAATGAGATTGATTGTGAGATGATTTTCTCTCTGACTGTATTAAACAGTTTTTTTAATAATACAGTGACTTTTACCATTTAAATCTATTTCTTTTTAAAACAATTCAGCAGGCTAGCTGGGCACAATTCAAGTGCATTTCCTCACTGTTCCTGCAATTTAAAGAAAAGGACCGAGGACAAAATAAAGCAGGATCTTTCCTGATTTATTAAAGACAAAAATCAAGCTGAATACACGAGTTGTTATCTAGCTAAGGTGAAAATATGGAACAGTGGTTCCAGAAACAGCCAATAAAGAGTTCAGAGGAGCTTCTACAGGTGGGTGAATTTCTGCAAGAGCATCCTGAGATTAAGAAAGAAACCTTTTCACTAAGCGTTGGCACTATTAGGGAAAATATACAAGATACGACCAAAACAAAAATTAAATGGACCATCCCCATTATGTGCATTGCTGTGATGTTCTGGCAAATGAGAGATTAAAACCAATCAAAATTAAGGGACATCTTGAAACAAGATATCCTCATCAAGCTTATTGTAGAGTTTTGTTCAGTTAAAGGAATACTACAACAGTAAACTACTTTAGTCACCAAAGCCCTGGCAGCTTAATATTAAGTTGCACACATGATTTCTAAAACAAAGCTGGTAAAAAAAAAAGTAGTGTGTTTTTGAAAATTAAGCTTCATAATTGTTGAAGCTTAGCTCTAGTCCTAGGGTTGTGGTTAATGGTTGAAGGTGTTGAGGCATGACAGTGTGCTGCCAAACCAGTGGGTTGGGAAGGAGTGGTGGTTACAAGGATTAACCATTTTTTCTTAAATAGACATAATAGATAAATAAATAAACTTGACTTGATTACATATGCATGATGACTCACCTCCACATCAGCTACCTTCATACGTGTCCCTTCCTTCCCAACAAATATGTCATCCACATCTACAAGCAGGAATCTGTCCAGTGATAGGCTGAGCCTCCGACCCGTTAAATAGCCCACTGCATCCACAAACAACAGTTTGTGCAGCCAGAAGGACAGACTGGCACCGAAGAGCACACGCTGGATCCCATCGTGAAGCCCAAGGTCTTGCATTACAGTAGACAATAGCACTTTATGAGGGAGGGAGTGTGATGAAGGCTCAGCAGGTCTGGGGCTAGCTAGCAGTACAGGTTCATAGGTGCTGTGGTTCGACAAGAAGATGGTCCAGTTATCAGCAGGGAGTGGCCCACGCTCTAGCTCGCTGGGCCGAGTGATGTAGAGTAGCGGGGACGCTGGGTTGATCCGGTAGTCCCACAGTTGAAGGTTAGAGCGGAGGAAGAGTGGGAAGCCTCTGAGCTGGGCGCTGGATGGTGAGTTCTCACTGGTGCGGTAGAAGGCGATGATGCCCACGCCATAGTCCTGGCAGTATTTATCCAGCAACTGGCGGTTCCAGGAGTCCAGGTTGACATATTTCAGAAGATTTTCATAAATGATTAATGCATATCGACCTCTGCCACGCCAGGCCAGTACGGGCATGTCTCCTTTACCCGGAGCAATTTCAGTATGATAGCGGAAGCGACTAGACTCCAGGATGGCCACTATCTCCTGACCCAACTGGGAGTAGATGCTCTCTATGAACAGCAGCACCACAGGCTCAGTGCGTGATGAATCTAGCTTCCTCGCTGCTTGCCAACGTTGACTCAACTGGGAAGGCTGTAATAGTGGAACCCGCTGGCTCACAGCAATGGGAGCTGCGGTCACACATTCCCCAAGCGGCAGAGGTGGTGCCTCCTTGATTTTCGGCCCACTACTGACATGGTAGGCTAGGTAGGCCATGGAGAGCAGGCAAAAGAGAATCAGAGCTAGAACCAAGCGATGAAGGCCCTGCTGGCGCATAGCCCTAGACCACTTTCTCACACCAGCCATGGCTAGGAAGTTGAGGATTATAGGGCTGAAGAAAGGAAAGGGCCCAGAGATGCTGTGGAAAGGAGAAACCAGCACTGGCCTAAAACACGAACATTCTATCTAGGTGACCATGGCCCCCATAGCCAGCGACAGACTCGCCGCTAGTCCTCTTTCCCTTCTCTTGATCAGAGGAGCTTTGAAAAAATGCTACAGGCTTCAGATGATGAGAGATCAGTCCATGGCTCATGTGTGTATCTTTTTCAACTGCGCTCATCAGGTGGGACATTCATCAGTGCTAGTGACGGATGCATTGAAGCATACATAGATCCATCACATCTACAAACAGAAAAGGAGTAAGGGGGAGGTGGAAAGAGAGGAGATGAGAAGGTAAAAAATAAGCCACGTTTCAAAAAGTTAAATTTAAGTATCATTATTCACATCACAGTTATACAACCCATAATTCAAACCTGAACATTAGCTAGTTTTACACTACTGTATTACTGCTACAGGGAGAGCTGATGTTCATCTGAAGATAGCAGGTGAATGTGGAAGGAGAGCACGAACTGTCCTATCATGTATAAATGTTCAAATGGACTGTAAAGGTAGAGGGGTAAAGCCATCACACCTACTCAGGAACAAGGGTAAGTGCACTATTTTAGACTCTTGGATAATGATGGTTTTTGCACCATCCAAGTCAAAGCTTTATTATAACTCAGTTAGTTACTATAGTCAGTAAGTCAGTAATGTTGGGACAGCAAGGAAAATTCTACTTTTTTTTTTTAAATGCAGTGTCTGTTACATTTACTTTCATTTTACTGTCTAGACATTGGCCCCAAATTATTTTGGGATTTTTTTTTCCTGTCAACTTAATTTAATTTGTTAATTAACACCCATTCCTGCATTTAAGGCCTGCAACACATTTATGTAACATAAAGTTGAGATGAGGGCAATTTACGGCTAGTAATGAAATAAAAAACGAAAATAATGTAATTTCAAACAGGTGATGACAATAGATGATTTTGGTATAAAAGTTTATCCACGAAATGTTGAGTCTTTGAGAAGCATGGGCAATGCATGATAAAATTACTGAAATGTTTAAAAACAATATTCTTCAAAGAAAGACTGAAAGGGATTTGCATATTTTTTTTCCTCTACAGTGCATAATATCATTAAAAGATTCAAGAAACGTTGAGGATTTTCAGTACGTGAAGTCCAAGGGCAGCTTAAGTTGAATGCCTGTGATCATCAATCCTTCAGATGCCACCAAATCAAGAACCACCTGATCCAATTGATCACTAGAACTAAACTGCCCCATCTGATGGAATGCACTGCAGATCTGAAATGAGAGAATGGCTGTATATTAACAAATTAAATGAAGCTATGAAATGAAGAAAATTCATTCAAATGCATTCAAGTGTGACCCCAATATATGCCAAACAGGTTTAGGTCAGGTGAGTGTGAAGGAAATGACTATCTATGACAGTCAGCACTTCTTTGGTCTTCAAAAGCTTTGATGTGTTCTGGGTTCCTTTTAACTGCTGTATTAGTTCAGTTTTACACACAATTGTGGAAGAATATAGGTGTGGATGGAGGTGAGAGACCTTTATAATAGGTGTGGATACATATTGTGGAAGATAAGTAGGCATCAAGCAAACATCAGTGGGTAATAAAACGGGCATGGATGACATATGCAGTGGTGCTTTCAAAATAAAATCTAAATTTTGAACATTCATCAAATTTAATGAGACTGTAAAAATGTAGAAAATGCACACATTAATTCATCCATTCACGGTCTTATCTACTTTATCCTAGTCAGGGTGGAGGGAGAGCCCATGCCCAGCCAGAGACACAGGAACACCAAAAAGACTGCTATTGTGCACCCTGCTAAACAAAGTGCAGTACTGTTAGTGGCCACACAGTGGCGTAAGGGTCCAACAATGTAACTGCACTGAGTTTCACACATCAAAAGACAATCATTAGCCATAAAAGCACCCACACACACACACACACACACACACAGCTACACAAAATAAAACAAATGTTGGAAGATTGTGTGCTTATCATATATAATAATATTAATGGATTTATATCCTGGGTGCAGGCTTCATCATTGCAATTATATTTAACCAACAACCTGATAAACCAGTCAATCAATCAAACTATTGATTAATCACTTTTGCTTTGTAGCTTATTTTTATTTGATTGTAAAAATAGTTTTCAGTTAAAACTGCTACCTAGCCATATAGGTAGACAATATATGCTTTAAGAGAAAGTACCTTTTAATTATTTAATCACATTATTTTGATTACTTTTATCAAAATTGTTCTGAATTCTATGAAGTACACAAGCTGCTTTCAAAAAGATACAACAAAACACCAGGATGACAGCTTTTTAATGCAAAATATTAATTTAATTGGTCACTTTTTTAACTCTGTGGGTGTTATTTCTTGTACCCGACATATAAACCACAGTGACCTTTAGTTTGCTGTGAACATGCTCATGTTACGGCTGTCACACAGTAATAAACAAAGCTGTATCTGATGATCATACAACTTTGGGTCCCTATACAACAATCATGCTCTTTATTATCCATAGACATTAGAGAATATTTAGGCGAACATTTCAAAGATAATGCATAACTACCTGCACCTCCCATGGTCAAACAGTTAAATGGTGTTTAACAAGTTAAAATGTTAGTATTATGGCATTATTCATTCATTCATTCATTCATCCATCATCTTATCCACTTCTGTGTAGAGAAGCCATGTTTTCTTCTTGTTGTTGCACAGCTCGTACTTAAACTCCGTAATCTGCCGTAAGCTGAGAGAAGCATGCAGTGTTTAGGATTAAAAATACTTTATTGATCCCAAAGGGAAATTTCACTTATTACAGTTTCACTCCTTTATACTGAAAAGTCCAATAATTTAAATAGAGAGAAATTTGCAATATTTACACTAAAATATAATAAAATAAAAGGCAGTGGCAGTAATAATACATATGGAACATATTGTTAAATACTGTTTAACGTTAAAGCAAACAAAAGAAAGTTCTTGTTTAGTTGTGTAGTACAGGAATGTAATCAGCACAAACAACATGAAACTCTCAACAGCAGAACCGAGCAGATTCTTAATATTACAGACTGGTTAAAGTTTTAGTTTTTTACATAGTAAAATAGTATTATAATAATAATAATAATAATAATAATAATAATAATAGTAATACCACACTATTGTTACACACATGTACCCTTCCTTACTATGGAAATATTTTTATAAAGGGACTTCTGACTTTTTCAAATACTAAAAAAAATTGAAAATATTGACATCCTCTAATTTGTATAAATTTTTTAAAAATCCTAAATCTTACAGAACATCAACATTGTTGAGTTTGTTCTGCAGTGTAAGCTTGTGCAAACAGCAACTACCTACAGCATTCCAGAAAACGACTCGGCCAACATTTTTGAGGTAAAACCACATACAAGAATGCTTTGGGTAAAATATGTAAAAATGTGCACAGCAATTCATTCAAATTTCCAAACGATGCCTTCGGCTTTACACAGTCAGATTGTTACATTCCTGAACTCAAAATCCTTTCATTCACACTGAGAAAGACTCAATGACAGAGTGAGAGAGGTAAAGTAAGGAGAGCAGATCATGGAGGATCTCACAGGTTCACACAATACAGTCAGTGAAAAGGCCATTCATAATAGTCCAGTACCATCAGTACCACACTAAAGCCTACAAACAGGTTCACATCTGTTCACATCAGACTTCAGTCAGATTAATGTAAATAACCTAAACCTGATGAGCACGCCTTTCAGTGTGAGGACGCTCATATATATATATATATATATATATATATATATATATA
>JAVSBU010000022.1:3298377-3308763 GCA_033118015.1 Loricariichthys derbyi
GATTAGGAGGGTCTAACTGGTCTGTAGGAGCCAGAACTCTTAATGTTTGGTAGGGGATCAAATACTTATTTCTCTCTTTAAAATGCAATTAAATTTATATATTTTATACAATGTGATTTTTTTTAAATTTTCTTTCTGATATTCTGTCTCTCACTATTAAAATAAACATACCCTTAACATTACAGACTGTTAATATCTTTGTCAGTGGGCAAACTTACAAAATCAGCAAGGGATAAAATTTTCATTTCCTCCACTGTATGTAACTTAGAATACAAGCTAATGTTTGACTTTGCAGTGGATGAAGAATTTGAGACCGTTGCCACACAAGTGTTGCAGAGAACACAGTCCATGGTGAACAAATATAGGCATTTGCTAATGGTGGAGGCTGAGGTAGGTACTCAAAATGCTTTCTATTTGAAAAGAACAAATCCTCATGCAATATGATGATTAAGGTTCTAGTACCTTTAAATATGACTCATGTCACTCTCTAAAAGAGGTGCAGCCCATCATCTGAAACAGTGATGATTGATAGAACATTCAACCAAGAAGAACGGAATAACCTGACTCAAGATAAACGCACAGTACTTGTAGACCCAGGTAAAATAAACAGAAACAATATTATTCATTTGAACCCAATTGTACATTTATGTAGTTGACTGATTTTAGATTGAAATACATGTTTTATAACATTTACTCTATTACAGATGGCTTTTTAGAAGATTTCTGCTGTGGGCCTAAAAAGATGAACTCCGTCTCGAGAGACACAGGTTTGTTTGACCATGAAAGGATGTCCAGTTTCATGGAGACATCTCCTGCCCAAGACATGACACATGTTGGAGAAGGTGAAGACAGGACAGGAGGCCATATAAAGCCTGATTATAGGACAGAAAGTGATTCATCTTTTGAGGATTCAGGCGGTGGGGGACATGGAGAAACCTCCATCAAGATCAGCTTCGATCTGAAGAATAAATGTTCAAACATCATCACCAGTAGCAGCAAAACCAGTCAGCACCACCAACAATTTCATCCTGCTCAGAATGCCACATCTCCTAGCCATTCCCAACAGAGCTCCAGCCAGCCCTATCCTTCTGGACAGCTCCAGTCCTTAGATCATAGTCACGTTCCACTAAATGACACAGACTCTGTCCTTGAAGCCGCAGTTAACAGCATATTAGACTGTTAGTATTTTGTTCCTTGTTGTTTCATTTATGTTTAATGAATTGTTTTATTCAATTTCAATGAATAATCCCTTAATGTGTGAGGATGCACATGCAAAAAGATTATGTATGCACAGGTCCCATTACAGCAAGCTTAATAGGTATTTAATAGGTATAACAACCTGTATATTCACATATTGGGCATTTTAAAAATGACCATAGATCATATAGGTGCACTTCATAGATATGTATTTACTGACCTTAGATTATCTGTTGCTATGCACAATACGCTAACGCCTTCTATCTCCGTAAAAGGACCACCATTGATTAATTGCTTATTGCTCATTCTAAGCACAGTAATATTGGCATGTATGGTATCAGTGTATTTGGTTCAGCAGTTTTGCTGGGTTTTATTTATGTTCACTTATTGACTGGTCATTTTAATAGACACACTTACCTAGGATGTGTAAATTTTACAGTGCATACAATACAAGCCACACACTAACTTTGCTAGTTTAGTGTCACTGCAGTGCTGTGCCACACCTACAATGCATTCATTCATTTGCCACACCCACTTAATCCAGTACAGTGTCACAGAGCTTGGGCCCATCCAGAAGTGCAGGGCACAGTGCAGGAACCAACACTGTGCACACTCACTCACTTTAGAGATGCCATTCGATCTAACATGTGCATACACATTTGGATATGCCTGTATAAATTACATGTTTTTTTGAGCCTAACCGAAAACAGTCTTTGCACGGTATAAACTTAAATATGACATTTTTGCATAGTTCAGTGCATTGTTGTTTAATTGCCATTTTAACATAATGGTGAATGGAAATATACAATTTGGTTGGTGTATGTGATTAGGAATCCTCAAGTCAGTATTTAGTAACATTTAGTTAAAAAATGTTTTTATTGCACAATGCTTCTATTCTAAAATGTTTTAGATTGTCTTGCAAGCACAGCAGGTAACACAGTGGCCTAAGTCACCTCACAGCTGCAGAGATCCCTGGTTCGATTCTGGTGGGCTTGGCCTAGCATGCCTGTGAGAGTTTTAATCAGGGACTTCGGTTTCCTCTCACATTCTAACGTGTTACGTCAACTGGTGTCTCTAATGTTTGTGAGTGAGTGTGTGCTTCTGGGTAGGATTTAGCTCCTCATGTCCCTGAATTGGAACAGGTAAGGAAACGATTGAATTCCCAGCATGTTTACTCAATCTTTTTAGCAGTATTCCTTTTTAGCAGTAAACCTTCAAATAGACAATTATTGAAGTTGTAAAACTTCTATCAACCCTCAACTACTATTTTTTTTATTTAGTTATTTTTTTTATCTTTTTAATTGCATAACTGGTTGAAGTTGGTGACGGAGAATACATCTCCTCATAACCGTTCAGTAGGTCTTGTGCCACTGTGTTACACAATCCCAAAGTGTAACAGAACCATCCCGTGCTTTAGAGATGGCAAGGACATTTTCCCTCCAAAAATACCTTTTGAGATTGTATTCCAGTTTGTTTCAAGTTCAGTCTGTTCTGACACTTCAGAAATGCAAATGGCTTATTTAAGTGTTGTGTTCTGTACTTCAAATGTTGACTGTTGTGAATATATTTCATGGATGGTTTGCATCTGGTTACTTTCGCATGCAAACCATGTTTGTGCAAGCAGTCAATGGCTGCTGCACCACTACTCGAACCACACTTTTGTGCAGAGCTGAAAAACAACAATGCTTTATTACATTTAGCAGAAATGTCATATTTAGGTTGCAAAGGTTGTGTTGATCTCTTAATATAACTGGACAGTGGTGGCTCCTTTTTATTGATGCAAGAGGTTAGCGTAGTGACAAACTAAATTATAACAGAGGTTCTATCATCAGTAAATATATACATCAAAAGTGCAACTAAATGGCAGGTAAATGTGATGTATGTAGGTCTGCCTAAGGATCTGGTAATTATGTGTATGCTGAGCAGCTAAAAGAAAAAATGAGAATGATGCTGGTGAGAACTGAGAGCCCCTCAAAGCCACATACAGTGGTGGTTTAATAAATGAAGCAAAATGGTCATACATTACTGTTTAGCTAGAGCTTATATCAATAGTGAACACACCTTTCTCTTGGATCTGCTTTCCAGGTTCAGGTCATTGGCATAAACTACTCTGAATGTTCACTTTGATGTCTATTTATGGCTCAAAGTTCATTCATGTCATATGCTAGACTGCAGTGGGTGACTGAAGGAGGCAAGTAAATACAGATCCATTACTTAATTTCACTAGTAGTTCTACTGCCTCCCTGCACTGCACATTTGTGTTTCCGCTTTCAGCTCTTGACTGACTTACTGAAACTCTTGGAATTAAGTGACTGAATCAGGTAGAAATACTGAGCTATGCAGTCTAGGTGGGGAACTGAATACTACGAAAGAGCATTTTTATCTTTTAGTTTTGTACCTTACAGGTATGTGACCTCCTGTCCACAGAGACTAGCTCATCTTGAGTGTTTTTTTTCTGCAGGGGAAACTATGTCCTCAGATTGAGGGTATGTGTTACATATCTTTTTTTCTTCATTTTTTAAAAATGACTTTGTGTTGCTCTTAGCGCAGATCACAAATGCTGTTGTGTACCATTGGGTTGCATTCCTACAGCCTACAGAGTCCTTTTCAGTCTAAAATGGTTTCAGTTCTCAATGTGGATGGTGATCCCTGCTGGCCAGGCTATGCTCTCGCTGTAGTTTGTAGATGCAATTGATATTTTTGCACATATCAATGTTTCAACTTTCAGTGAGAAAACCATTTCCAACAGCTTGTCTTAATGAAAACAGTCTAGTAATGATTTGGTAGAAGAATAATACCATAATTGTTGCCTCATATAAGATACAGAAGACTGGTTTGGTTGCCATGTTGTCAGAAACATCATCTTTTTTTTAACGGAAGACCGATTTAATCCTGAGAACAATTTACATCAACTCTCACAAATTTAGATAACTAATGCTTAAGCTTTGTTGCGAGCCAAAACATTTTAGATTTCTATTATCTAAATAAATAAAATAGTTTAAAATATCGTGTCTAGAACTCGTTAATCAAATAGTAATTGTTTGTTGTATTCAGAGCCTCATCTGGGACTTTTAGCCAGTAAAGTCAAACTTTGCTGTAATTTGAAGGAATCCTATAATGTTCATGTTTTCAAAATATTGAGGCCTTAACACTGATCTTAACAATAACAAACTTGTTTACTCCAGCAGGAGTGGAGGCCAGTTTAATTAATTATGTTTTCACATCTTCATGTTGGTGGTTGCGTGAGCCCAAAATTGAATTCACTTAATCAGCAACACTACTTACATTTATATTACCCAGCAGTTTAACCAAAATGATGCAAAGAAATAACAGACGCGATCACTCTGTGAATGAGCTCTTGTGTGGGGAGGAGGTTCATGCTGAAAACCTTTTTGTTCAAAGGGCTTCTTTGCCTTAGCAGGAAGTGTGAAAACAGGATTTGAATATAGTTTTTGTTTTACTCTGTGGCCTTCATTTAGTACGAACCCCCTCACATTTAAATTTGAACATTTTATTTCCTAGATGATTCCAACTATTATTTGTAACATTTATTTTATATTAAAAGGACAAGTACTACAGAAACTATTTATACTTTTTGTAAAAAAAAGAATGTAAATTGTGACAAAAAGGAATTTATTTTTATGTTGTGTATGTCAAATCAAGTTATTGTTAGCTTGTAATTTTTCTGTTCACTACAACAGCAAAGATCAATCAAAATTAAATTCACTTTAAATACAGCAGTAACTTGACATTTATTTATTTAAATTATTCATACATTTATTGTCTTATTAACCCTAGACAGGGTGCACACACTAGGAGCAATTTGGAAACACCAGTTAATCTAACACGTCTTTGGAATGTGGGTGGAAACAGGAGTACATGCAAACTCCACACAGGTGGAGCCCAGTGTTGGGATCAAAACGGGGAACTCATCTGTGAGGTGGCAGCACTAACCACTGCACCACTGTGCCACCCTTACAAAATTGTCATTTCAGTCTGGGTAGTATAGTGGTTTGCTCTGTCGCCTCCTGGCTCAGGAGACCTAGATTCAAGTCCTAATCCAGCTACTAGTTATGTGGATTTGCACATTTTCCCTATGTCATTGTGGGTTACCGCTGCAGATACTGCATAGTGGTTTCCTACCACTTTCATAGATGTGTTAATTGGTATAATTATCCAATATTACATATTAGTGTGTGGCAAAAGTATGTGAACCTTTGCTTTCAGTATCTTTAGGAAACTGGACAAGCAGCAATGTTCTTTTTAGAGTAGTAGTTTTCTCCTTGCACACCATTGTTGTTCAGTGTTCTTCTGATGGTGGACTCAAGAATATTAACATTAGCCAATGTGAGAGGCCTTCAGTTGCTTAGAAGTTACCCTGCGGTCCTTTGTGACCTTGCCAACTATCTTTGGACCGATCTTTGTTGGTCTACCACTCCTGGGGAGGGTAACAATGGTCTTGAATTTTCTCCATTTGTATACAATCTGTCTGACTGTAGATTGGTGGAGTCCAAAGATGATTTTGTAACCTTTTCCGGTCTGAGGTCCTAGGAAATCTCCTTTGTTCATGTCGTGATACACTTCCACAAAGGTGTTGTGAATAGCAAACTTTGATAGATCTCTCTTCTTTAAAGAAAACAGGGTGCTCACTCACACCTGATTATCATCCCATTGACTAAAAATTAACTGCTAATCCTAGAGGTTCACATACTTTTGCCACTCACTAATATTGAATCATTTTCCTCAGTAAATAAATGATCACGTATCATAGTTTTGTCTGATTTAACTATGGTCTCTTTATCTACTTTTAGGACTTGTGTGAAAATCTGATGTTGTTTTAGGTCATTTTTACACTTATTAAATTTATATTTTCCTCCAATTATCGATTTACATAAAATTTTACAAATGTCTTTCTAACTTATATAGTATATCAGCTACAAGTCTTCTCTAAGAGTGAGAGTGGCTCAACACATTCAATAACTCTCCTAATCCTCCAGATTATCAAAATTGCATCTTCTGAACTTTTCTCTTCAGTTTAACCCACAGGTTTTAATGAGGTTTAGGCCAAAAGGCCAGGTTGGTCATTCCAAAAACTTGGGATACCGGTGGCATCCAGGTGTGAGGCATCAGCTCTAATCACTGAATCAATATGCCACCCTTTTGTTCTAGAGGATGGTCGAACCCCCACCCATTTGTAGCTTTCTGAGGAAAAAAAAAAGATTTATATTCTGCTTAATGTGGACACCTGCTAGTCCACTTCCAGTCCACCACTGCTGAGATCCATGTTTGAGCCTCTTAAGGAGTGTACCAGACCTGGGCTCTGAGGGAGAGATGGCCAGATAGGGGATCATCTCCCTACTGCTGCAACAATGCTGACAAAGCTAGTTAATAAATATGTTCAGCATAGTTATGTTGAAAAGAAATCTGGTGCCTGCCAGAGAAAATAAGTCTGTGATGGTCATGAGTTGTACAGAGGTGAAAGAATGGGGAGGACCAAATTAGGGATAAAAAGGAAATTATTCTTTCTACTCCTGCACCCCGAAAACTCAATAATGCCAAATATTATAATAGCTTCCCAGTATCTATGCAAGAAAAGCAGCTCTACAGTATCACATCCTCCATCTTACTTAACAATTGGGACTAATGTTCATTTCTGGATTATCTCACCTGTGACAACACACTTATTAGCTTTTCCATGTTGCTGAATGTCTAAAGGAATATGGTCTTGGTGTAAGCTCATTTATACTCCAGTGAAAAATGAAAGGTTGGGTTATGGTTGTTCTATCACCACATTATACTTAATTTTATCCTCACTTGTCCTGGTCAGGTCAGATCTGTCCTAGAGAACACATGGTGCAGATATAGGCACAACTTTTACTGGCTTCTTCTTCCTTAGACACAGCCAATCGTGCCTAAATGTGACTCCTCACCCAGCAGGAAGGGAACAAATGGCCTATTATATCTTATAGTCACCCAGCCAAACCTTAGGTGAATTTAAATGTAAGTAAAATATACAGGTACATCTGAAAAATTAGAATGAAAATTATGAATTATAATGAAAGTTCAATATCTTTGTCACTATTTTCAGAAAGTGAAAGCCATATATTATATAGATTCATTCAAAGAGTGAAACATTTCAAGCCATTATTTCTTGAAATTTTGATGATTGTTGCTTACAGATAATGAAAACTCAAAATTTAGGTTCTCAGAAAATTAGAATATTATATAAGATCAATAAAAAAGGATATTTTAAACAGAAATGCCAGGCTTCTGAAAAGTATGTTAATTTCTATGCACTCAGTTCTTGGTTGTTCCTCCTTTTGCATCAATTACTGCATAAATGCAGCGTGGCATGGAGGTGATCAGCCTGTTTCACTGTTCAGGTGGAATGGAGGCCCATGTTGCTTTAATAGCAGCCGTCAGGTCACCCGTATTGTTGGGTCTGGTGTCTCTCATCTTCATCTTGCCATTAGCCCATAGATTCTCTATGGGGTTCAGATCAGGTGGGTATGCTAGCCAATCAAGCACAGTAACACCATGGTCATTGAACCAGCTTTTGGTACCTTTGGCAGTGTGGACAGGGAAAATGAAATCAGCATCTCCATAAAGCCTGTTAGCAGAAGGAAGCTTGAAGTGCTTTGAAATTTCCTTCTAGATTGACTGTGTTGACTGTGGATTTCAGAAAACACAGTGGACCAACACCAGCAGATGACATGGCTCCCCAAATCATCACTGACTGTGGAAACTTCATACTGGACTTCAAGCACCACGGATTCTGTGCCTCTCCAAACTTTATCCAGACTCCGGGACCTTGTTTTCCAAATGACATGCAAAATTTACTTTCAACTGAAAAAAAAGAATCTTGGACCACTGAGCAACAGTCCAGTTCTTTTTCTTCAAAGTCCATTTAAGACACTTTTGACATTTGTCTCTGGTTCAGAAGAGCCTTGACATGAAGAATGCAACATTTGTAGTCCATGTCTAGGATTAATCTGTGTATAGTGGTTCTTGATCTTATGTAATATTCTAATTTTTTGAAACATTGAATTTTTGGTTTTCATTATCTGTAAGCCACAATCATCAAAATTTCAAGAAATAATAGCTTCACTCTGTATGTAATTAATCTACATAATATATGGGTTTCACGTTCAGAAATGAGTGACAAAAACTATTGAACTTATTCATTATATTCAAAATTTTTTGAGATATACCTGTAAAGGGACCAAGTTAATGACAGTTTACAGGGTTTTGAATAACTAAAGTGATTCTGTTATAGAGATTTATTCAAAACAATAAGGTGTTATATGTAGTAAAGTTAGGTTTAATATACAGGACTTTGATAATATTTACTACTAATAATACTTTAATTTTGATACTTTAATAATTTAAAAAGTGAATAAGCAGAGGTAAAAGGGAAAGGCATAAATAACAGCTCTAATAATACTTCATTTAATACTTCATTTGCAGTACAATCAGCACTTACTGCAATTCACACAACAGGTATAACAATTTCATTAGCTATAAAACATTTAATAAATAAATCACTATATAAATAATGTATGTTTTCTCTTTTAGAGATTTGCATCTTGCTTTACCCTGACGTCATAATGGTCCAAAAATTCTGAGGTTCCTTAAACTTTAGTGGTACTTCCTCCAGCGTTCTTGTTCTGTAAACATATTATGTATTATGCACATGTTAATTTATGTGTTATGCTTCCATGTTCTAAAATAATTTCTGTTCAGTGGAAGAAGAAAAGTTATCTAATTTGATCTCACTTAGATAAGGGTAACTCCATATGTAACTCAGGACACAGTAGCCAGCGATTAGCATCGCAATCCCCCCAAATCCTCCTTTCTGCACATCAATGTACTTTCTGTAATACCTCTGCCAACCTGCAAAAGGAAGACATGAGAGGTGGATCACATTACATTTTATAAGGAAAACACAGCATTCTGGTTTAAACCATATTATCCTGTTCAGGGGTTAGAGGTCCAGAACCTATTTATTGGGTGTATCTATGTATACCCAGAGCAGGACACCAGTCCATCACACCCTAATTTTCCCTAATCACACGCGTTGATGTTCATGTTGTAATCCCAATTTAACAGCAACAAAGTGCACACTACTTTATCACTCAAAGTCTCGGGCTGCACAGTGTTTTCATTGCTCTGTCTACTTTATAGAAGTCAAATATTTAGAAACACAAAACTCTCTGTCATGTCTACGCATGTGTGATGCAAAAATGTCACAATGCGCCTCGTGGAGATAGACAATGCCATGTGCAGTCTGCTTATTACACCACATGATGCAATTACATTTTTGAACAGTAGAGGGCTCAATCATACATAACCTTTGCATGCACATAAAGTGTGGTAAGTAGCCTACACTGTTTTGAATTTATTGTCTTCAGAAATAAAAAATGGAATGATTTTACTCTAATTTAATTAATAATAATTTATAAATTTATAATAAATAAATTACGGTACATTTTAATAAGGTGAATCTACAACAGAACACTTTCCATACAATTTTAAAACATATTTTAATTGCAGGGGACTAAAGTTATTTTGTTTAAACACTTATTCAAGAAAATGTGCATTGTTTAAACTTCAGAAATAAAGAAAAGATCGTAAGAAACCCGAATCGTGAATTGAATATTCTGAGCAGAATGTACCATTACA
Source organism: Loricariichthys derbyi (assembly GCA_033118015.1). NCBI lineage: Eukaryota > Metazoa > Chordata > Actinopteri > Siluriformes > Loricariidae > Loricariichthys > Loricariichthys derbyi. Next base: position 3,308,257 of record JAVSBU010000022.1, read on the forward strand.
CCTCAAGTCAAGACTGAAGATTTGCACATTTGACATTTATGACTACATACAAACCTTTGTTCAACATTGTCACACCCTGCCTGGGTGATCTTGGTGTGTGAGCACCAACCCAAATAGCAAGGTCACTCAGTCTCACATCAGCAAGTTTTTGCTCCGTCACAGGAACTACACCAAAATAAACAAGCACCTGTATGAAAATCTGCACAATATATACAGTACTGTGTAAAAGTCTTAGGCGTTCTGTATTTTCCAGTTTTGCTTATTCATTATTTGGGCTTTAGTGGTCATTGTATTTTGTAGTTCTACAACCCCAATTCCAATGAAGTTGCGATGTTGTTTAACCCTCACAAGGCAGGCGTTGCAGATTTGCAACCCGTAGCTATTGCAAATCTGCAACGCCTGCCTCAAGAGGGTTAAAACATAAATAAAAACAGAATATGATGATTTGCAAATACTTTTCAACCCATATTCAATTAAATACACTACAAATACAAGATATATAATGTT
>JAVSBU010000022.1:3311086-3321785 GCA_033118015.1 Loricariichthys derbyi
ACCTCTGGCACATTCAATCTTGATCCAACTCCATTGTTCCTGTTTCGAAAACATAGTGACACCGTTACGTTAGACCGTTCGCTCACAAGTGACTGTGTTTCCATCGATTGTGCGCACACCGGTGACGTGGGACAGGCGAGTCCATTTGCTCGGAGGTAAGGTAGGTATGTCAACAACGTGTGCCATCAGCGACAATAGTAGATTCCATTGCATAGTGTCTCCACAGCAGTGTTGCCACTATTTAAGTTCCAACCCTCGTATGATGACACCCTGGTGAGGGGTACCAAGAAAACTGTCCCTTGTCTATAGTCAAGCATGGTAGTGGTAGCATCAAGGACTGAGGCTACATTAGTGCTGGGGAGCTGTGGTATACATATACACTGTGACATTCTGAAGCAGAGCATCACCAACACCTACAAGATGACAACTGCCTTGCTGAAGGGAAAGGTGATGGACCGGCCAAGTATGTCTCCAGACCTAAATCCAATTGAGTACATGTGGGGCATCCTCAAGGTGTCGAACATCCACCAGTTCCGTGATGTTATCACGGAGGAGTGGAAGAGAATAGTAGCAACCTGTGCAACTCTGGTGAATTCCATGCCCAAATGGGCACAGTTAAGGCAGTGCTAGATAATAATGGTGGTCATACAAAATATTGATATTTTGGGCACAATTTAGATATGTTTACTGTGGGATGTACTCACTTCTGTTTATTTATTAAATCTATACTGCTATAACAACCTGTACACTGGTTACTTTAAGTTATATCCAAGTTTCATTTCTAGAGTGTTGCCCTAAAGTACTACTAAGTATCACACTAGAGAAAATGTAAAATTGAGAATACGGTTTCTGCTAAATGTATATTTATTATTGAATTCCCACCAAAAGTCAAAATATCTTAGGCAGGGCCATCATAAAACAGGGATTACCTGTATTAGTACTGAAACAGTTCTTGTGCCATAGCAACATCGTGAAAAATTTATTCGTGCCCCTTTACAGCCACTCAGTAAACTAACACAAAAGAGAAATTTCTCCCCCCCCCTAAAATAACCTTCCAATCCTGAAAGAGTACGGGCTGAGGTTTTGGGGTTCATGGTAAATGCAATTAAAATAAGAGGTGTTATGCACTCATTACACTTTGTTGCTCGAACAGTCTCACCTTCAGCTACTCTTTTGTCGCTGTCCACTGATTCCTTACGAGCAACTGGTTTGTTCTCAACTTGTTCCACGTCCTTGCGCACTACCACCACCGGCTCTGGTTGCTTCTGTATATTTATCTTCTCCTGAACCTCATTGCCCATGCCCTGATCAACATCTTGCTTTTTAGGCACCACCTCATTCTTGACATCATCATCTTCCACTTCCTGAACCTGGCCTGCTCCTTGTTCTGCCAACTCCTCCTCGATCTTCTCGACATGCTGCTTTTTATCTTCATTGAGCTCCTCTTGATTCTTGCGATCTTCTATTTGGACCTCATCATGAGGAATAGGTGGCTCATGACGATGAGCCTCACTGTCAGGCACGGGAACGTCTGTAAAGGAGAAGCAAATGAGATGCGACATGCAAACTCAAAGACAAATATAACGTCACTCTGAATCTGAAAATAAGCATCACTACTTTACTTCTCTATCTATTTACTGTCTTGTATACAGAGACAAAATATCTTTCTGACTGAATTTCAGAGTTACTGTGATGGAATACCTGCATCAGGACGGTCCAGCTGTACCTCATTTTTCTTCCTCTCAGGCACTTCAATTGGTCCTTTTATCTGTGGTGCCTCAGCTGGATCCTTCTCCACTGGGCCCATTACACCCTTTGCAGGAAGAATCTGTCCTTCAGCTGCATTTTGTTTATCTGGTCCTCCTGCTGCTACTGGGATCGCTGGGCTTTCATCAGCTGAACAGATCAGGCACAGGAAAGTTAGAAAATAGTGCTTTCTGTTTATAATCTTAAAGGACTGCAACATATATGAGGCATACATTATATATGGATACTACACACTTATACATTGACGTACACTGTCTGGCCAAAAAAAAGGTCACCACTTGTCTGCATTTCGTCAGGTCTAGGTTCAGCAATTTTATGTGCACAAACATGAGGTCAGCTGACCACCTGAATATATTGAATGACCAGGTTATTCCTTCAATGGATTTCTTTCTTCCCTGGTGGCACAGGTATATTCCAAGATGACAATGCTAGGATTAATTGGGTTCAAACTGTGAAAAAGTGGGTCAGGGAGCATGAGACATAATTTTCCACACATGGATTGGCCACCAGAGTTCAAACCTGAACCCCACTGAAAATCTTTGGTATGTGCTAAAGAAGACATTGCGGTCCAAATCTCCCATCATCAATACAAGAAATCAGGGAAAAATGAATGCAACTCTGGACAGAAATAAATGTTGTGACATTTCAAAACTTGTGGAAAAGATGCCACAGTGAATATGTGCCGTAATCAAAGCTAAAGACGGTCCAAAAAAATATTATTCTGACTTTTTTTTTTGGCTGGGCAGTGTATAATAATTCATCGTGTCACAATTTTCCAGTGCAAAAAAGAGACGATGTGCATCTTGAAAATGTCACATTTTTCACTATGTAGATATACTAGTGCCCTTTACGACATCTAAAGCAACTGAAATTTTTGAACACCAGCGGGTGCAATCATACATCATATATTCCACGTTTTCCATTCCATAATAAAATCTGGAGAAGCTTGACATGTTTAACCCTTTGACCACCAGGGCCCTAAAAATTCCCTACGCCAGGCTACATTTATTGAAATTGTGTTTTTTAACATCCCTTATATTTAAAGGCCTAACATTTATATGCTATTCTTTACTCTTTTTAGTACTTTTTAGCTGAATTTTCAAACAAATAGTTTGTAGTCACAAATCAAACGTTCTTGATCGTGATTCGAACATGTTCATTAGCACTTATTATTCCCAGTATTTCAGTTTACTGTGCCACAGTCCAAAACAAGGAAATGCACACAGTCCAGGAGAACTGGGGCACTTAGAACAGTATGTCTGTACATCCCTGTATTGACCCTTCTTACGCTTCGCCATGTTCACAAATTTCGGTTTTGTATCACGTAAACAAACAACAATCACGCTAGCTGTGCACAAAAAAAAAATCCAGTCAAAAATAACCCACAGGTTGCCCAAACATAGTCTATCAATAATACATACGCCAGGTTATGTCACAGGCCTGGCAGCGCATTGGGCGAAGCTGATTGTGCCGAATATAGCTGGCATGAGGCGCCTAAGCAGTTAAAGATATTTGTATAGCACTATTTCTAGTTATTAAGATTATTTTAATTGCAGGGGAATAAAGTTTTTTTTTTATTTATTTAAGAAAATCTGAATTCGTTTGCATTGTTTATACTTGGAAAAAAAAGGAATGTCTTATTGAATCTTTTTATACGTTTTTATAGAATCTGTAATAGTGAGAAAATTAGATGGTGAACTCAGCTTTGTGAATGGAATCATGAAATGAGTACACTGTTACACCCCTAATGACAACAAAACAAGATTTTTAGCTGTTGACAGAGAGCCTCAAACAGCACCAAGAACAACCATTTTTTTCAGACAAGGTGATTGTTAAAATTGTGCAACACCAACAACAGACTCACAAGACATTTTTACATAACTAAAATTTAACATGGTATAATTATTATTTCTGCTTTGTAAAAAGTGCAAGGTCCCCTAAAGTTCTGAATGTCTGGATTATTTGTTCAACACACGTAAAGATGGGGAAATGTGTTCGAAAATATTTTAACCTACAAAAGGAGGGCACTGCAGAAAAAGTATGGGAATGACTGTCCTAGTGTATAAATAAGAGTTGACACAGAAATTAATATTCCGTTATCAATGAATAACATCAGGAAGAGTAGAGAATATACAAATTACAGTGGTGCTTGAAAGTTTGTGAACCTTTTAGAAGTTTTTTTTTTCTCCTCATAAATATGACCTAAAACATCATCAGATTTTCACACAAGTACTAAAAGTAGATAAAGAGAACCTAGTTAAACAAATGAGACAAAATATTATACATTTCCAATGAAGTTGGGACATTATAAAACAAATACAAACAGAATACAATGATTTGCAAATCCTTTTCAACTCATATTTAATTGAATACACGATATGTAATGTTCAAACGAATAAACCTTGGTTTGGGGTTTCCTGCAAATATTCATTTATTACAAAAGCTGTATCCAAGAAAGGCTGAGACTTTGAAGAGCAGGAGATGCAATGGCAAAGAAAATGTGAGAAAATTACTGAAATTTTTAAAAACTATGTTCCTAACAGAAAGAATGTAAAGAATTTGCATATTCCTCTTCCTACAGTGCATAATAACATTAAACAATCAAAGGAATCTTGAGGAATTAAAGTGCGTAAAGGCCAAAGGTGCAAGCTTGAGCTGCTGTGATATTCAATCTCTCAGAAAGCACTGCATCAAGACACACCATTCAACAAAAGCTGATAGAACCACATGGGTAAGGGATTACTTTGGCAAACCTTTGTAAGCACTACAATATGGAGTTACATTCACAAATGCCACTTTACTGTGTTAAAAAGAAGCCTCATGGTAACCATATCCAGAAGTGCTGTTGAATTTTCTGGGCTCAGAGGCATCTAGAATGGACCATCAAACAGTGATGTGTACTGTGGCCAGATGAATCAGTATTCCAAATCTTTTTTGGAAAAAATAGATGCCATGTGCCCCAGGCCAAATATGAAAAGAACCAGACTGTTATCAGCAACAAGTCCAAATGACAGGGTCTGTTATGGTATGGGGTTTTGTCAGTGCCATTGGCAAAGGTCATTTACACTTATATGATGGCAGCAAAGCAAAATGCAAAAAAGCACATTGAGATTTTAGAGCAACATAAGCATTCAAGATGAGATCTTGAACAAGGACATCCATGCCTTTTTCAACAAGACAATGTAAAACAAACCCAATTATCTGAAATCATTTCAATAATTTTCTCACACTGCTCTTCAAAGTCTCAGTCTTTCTTGGATGCTGCTTTTGTACCAAATAATGATCATAATCACCTGTTTGAAATCAGATCATTATATAGTTTTTAATCGTATTACTAGCCCTAAGTTGCCACCATCCTAATGTTTTTGGAACATGTTGCAGGTATCAAATTCAACATGAGTAAATATTTGCGCCCCCCCCCCCCCAAAAAAAAAACCCTATTAAATTTATGTTTGAAAATTAAGTATATTTGTAGAGCTTTAAACTGAATATGGGGTGAAAAGGATTTGCAAATCATCCTGTTCTGTTTTATTTTTGTTTTACACAACATCCCAACTTCATTAGAATTTGGGTTGTACAGTTATTTATTGAGGAATATTACATATTAATTAGTGGCAAAAGTATGTCAACCTCTACGATTAGCAATTCATTTGCAAGTGAAATTACAGTTAGGTGTTTTCAATCAATGGGATGACAATCAGGTGTGAGTGAGCACCCTGTTTTACTTAAAGAACAGGGATCTATCAAAATCTGCTCTTAAACATGTTTATGGAAGTTCATCACGGCACAAACAAAGAGATTTCTGAGGACTTCAGAAAAAGAGTTGTTGATGCTTATCAGGATGGAAAAGGTTACAAAACCATCTCCAAATGGAACCACTGAACCACTGAATTCATTGTTCATGAAAGAAGTATGAGATTAATTTTGCTTTATTACAGGGTACATTAGACGTAGCCAGTAGAAGACAGGAAAATTGTGGCCACGTGAGCACATAGTCAGCATCAAGTCTCAAACAGGGTGCAGCATTCAATCCATGATTGATTGGTATCAATAGGGCCAGTGTGTGAGAAGAAAACATTCTCCACACCATTATACCACCTCCATCGGCCTTGAACTTTGACTCAAGACAGATTGGGTCCATGGATTCATGCTGGCTTCATGCTAGGGGGCGTGGCTTAGTTAGTTGAATAATTCTGTGAGCACTCCCAGAGAAGACCAGTGACGATGGACACAACACAAACAACGGCGTTTGATACTTTTTAATCGCCATTTCATCCTTTCCCTTCCCGTAGTGTCACAGTTTACACCGCTGTTATTCGGCGGCCGGCGTTGTATCCCTAATACAACGGAGTTTTAACCAGCGACAGAGGCGATCAAAACAGCGGCCCTAGCGCCACTGTATACGTCACCTCCCGGTTAAAACAGTGTTACAAACGGGCATCAGTACAGTCAGTATATAAAGGCTAGCACGCTGCATGCAGGCCTCACCTCAACAAAGTTCCAGCATGGTGCCTGTTGTCTCATGCAAGGCCTCAACTTCAATGTCCATGGGCATGTCCATGTCGAAGTTTTCTTGGTCAAAGAAATCCTTACAGCTCTGCTATCAACTCCACAACATGAGAGTGTGTGCAGGAAGCCATGACATTGGATACTCTAGGGGCGGTGCCTAAATATGCAAATGATACTGTAGTAACGCAGGATCTGTTTGCCTGTGTAAAAACCTGGGTATTAACCAACAGTATACAGGCCTTTTTCAGCGGCAGCAGAACACTGCCGTTCTCACGTTGCCTGACATGTGCCGGATGCTATGGCGTCAAAACATCACTTTATTCGGCAGATTTAGCGGCATTTCATGGTGGCCAAAATGCCAGCCAATTTGCTCCGCCACTTTCCACCGCGAAAACAAACAGAACTACCGCGGACTTTGGTCTATGTACTACCCGCCGACTAAACCGTCTATGTGTAAACGGGGCTTTATCAGAACAGGGTACTTTCTAGTCTTCAACTGTCTAGTTTGGGTAAGTGTGTAGCCACTGCAGTCTCAGCTTTCTCTTCTTGCCTAACAGAACTGGAAAAAGATGGGGTCTTCTGCCTTTGTAGCCCATCCACTTCAAGTTTGATGTGTTAGGCACACCAAATTGCTTTTTGACCACCCCAATTAGAGGGGCTATTGGTGTTACCATAGCCTGTCTGTCAACTCAAATGAGTCTGATCATTCTACAATTACCTTTCTCATCCATAAGATGTTTCAGTTTACAGAACTGCCACTCACTGGATGCTTTTTCATTTATTGCTCCACAGAGTACACCATAACAGTTGTGTGTGACAATAACAGGAGATCAGCAGTTGCAGAAATATTCAAAGCAGTCTGTATGGAGGTTTTGCTCCAATTCTGAATGTTGATGTGAACATTACCAGAAGCTGCTAGTCCCTATCTGCATGTTTTTATGTATTCACGTGTCACAGGAAGAGAACTGATTAGATAAACTGCATGAATGTCTAGGTGACCGGGTGGAACACATTAAAGTGCTCACCGAGTGTTTCAGACACTGGCTGTGAAGACTAATAATAAAGAACTTCAAAACAACAGTACTGTTAACGCCTGGACCCAAAAATATTAAACTTGGATTTGTCACTCCATAATACTCCTTATCACTGATCTTCGTTCCAATTGTTGTGTGGTTTAGCATATCTTTGCATTTTCACCCTGTGCCCTTTCTGATTCTTTGATGCTTCCCTTCCAAAAAGATCACTGCTAATCAAACTTATCTTGACCGGTCAACTTGCCATCTTGATGAAGCTGCTAGATTCTGCTGTTGTCAGGGGAGGTCACACTACACACTTGCCACTGTAGGCTATACAAGCTGGAAACAACGTTCCTGTATTTTCTCATTGCATTCTAATAAGCCGAGAATGGTCATTATACCACTGTTAAAATTATATATCTAATCTAATGGTGGCCTAAAACATTTACAGCTTTAATTCTTAGAATAAGACAGCAATTTTAGAATAAGATTGAATCAATTATTTACTTTTTTTAAAAACCAAGTTTACAGAGGATGCCATTAATTCCGGAGCTCATCACCATGTTTACTTGCCCCTAACTGCGTCAGCCAAAACCCTTAAATAGCTTTTAATGGCAGGATGCTGTGAATTCCCCCAAAAATCTGATGACTATTTCTTGCTCATTGTATTCGCACTGGTTTCCTGTCAAACTGATAGTGTGTGTGTGTGTGTGTGTGTGTGTGTGTGTGTGTGTGTGTGTGTACACGTTGGAGTGGTCAGCCAATGAGAAAGTTGTGGACAGCTAAATGCATAATGTACATCAGAAGATGAGGCACCTCATCTATTTACAAAGAGGGAGACGTAATACAGCATATGCACAATGCATATCAGCAGAGGGCAGCAGAGTATGGCTGATCACACAATACTGACACAACATTTGGAATTCAGCTAGAGATAAGAGATAGATGGATGTGTAGTGCTTTCCATATAACCTTGCTTTTTGTCCTGGGCAAAAAAAAAAAAAAAAAGCCTTTGAATATTTACATTCTCCACAACTTCCCTTATCCTGAGGCTATGGTTTCCTTCACAGCATAAATGCATTTCAAGCTCTGCCAGTTTGAGCCATTCTGTCAGTGTGAATCTTATTATATATACATGTAAAATATTAAACACAAATAGCGACTGAGAACACCTTACTGTTCAAAAGCTTTATATGCAGCAGTTCAATTAATGACATTTTATTTAACTACTGGCAGAATTCCAAGTTTCAAAGGAGTCTGGTTTAGCCACCATAGCCTCCAGAGACATACAAAATGAGCAATAGAGAACGTGTAATGCAAAGCATAGAATTTTGCTGTCGTCTGCCTGCAGACACACCTTCAGATGTCTGCAAGTTGAAGGCTTTGGTACTCACCCCCCCGTTCACACTCACTCACTCATTCTCCGAGTCCTGTGTTTCTGCACAGCTGCCTTTACCAGCACGCTGTAAACAGGAAACAGGTGTGGAAGTGGGTGTCCACTCAGTGATAAATGCCAGTGTCAGAGGGATGGGAGGAGGTGCAGTGAACAAGGGGGAGAGTGAGGGAGAGGAAGGTTGATAGAAAGCGAGAGGAAAGCAAAGCAGTTGTGAGACATAAAGCTGTCTGAACTGCCCTTGTCATTTTTTTTTCTATCCTCGTCGCTTTATACAGTAGGGGGAATTTCGGTCCCTCCATCATTTCCTTTGCCCTCTCCTGTATTTGGACGCCCTCCCATCCTTCTCTCCCTTGGCTGGAATTCGAACAGGAAATCGCCAGCGGCTGTCTTACTGCTGCTCTGGGACGGCGCGCATTTAGGTTTGAAGGGCATCATTTAGGTCACAGCAGCACGGAAAAGCCTACTTCTGGAGTGTGTCTTGTGTACTCTAGTTTCTTTTTTCACTCTCCATTTCCTACTTGCTGTATATTCACTGATCTCCTTCCTCTCACCCTATCATTTCCTCTCTCTACAATAGTGACATACCAGGATGTTTGGGCAGCTCGGGCACCACAAATGCTGGAGGTTTGTCGTTACTTTTGGGTGGGACAGCAGGGGGCTGGAGTTGATCTGGCTCATTGGATATGGACATAGTGGTGATGGTGCTCAAGAGTAGAATCCCAAGGCCAACCCACAGAACTAGCTAGAGAGACAAACATAGGAAAAGCAGAAATCAATTTATTGTTTAATAAAAGCAAGTGGTTACATACAAACAACTTATTGTTACCATTACCATACAGTTATCCTAACAAAGAAGTCATTGGAGCCATCGAGCTTAATGTTTCACTGAAATGTGGCAATCCTAAAGTAAAAGTAAATTTAATCTGAGAGGGAAAAAAATCCACTAAACAAAACCATGTGCCAACATATTTTCACCCTTGCATTTAATAATTTTTATAACCTCTTTTGTCAGCAAAACAGCACTTAGTCTTGTCCTGTAACATATTATGGTCAGATAATACAGAGCAGGGACACCTGAGACGCTTCCTCCTCACAGAACCTCTTCTGATAATCCTTGGTCTTCTCTTCAGTACTCTTGGCTTTGGTTCACCCCATATTTTTACTATGGAAGATTTTATGTTTAGTAAACCATTTTGGCGTTGATCTAAGCATATGTTTTGGATCGTTGTCCATATGGAAGATCCAGCAACGACCCGTTTTTATTTCCGTCACAGAGGCAGACAGTTAAATTTAAAATGCAGTGGTATTTCATGGAGTCCATGATGCCATGTACCCTAACAAGGAGCCCAAGCCTTTTGAAGGAAAAACAGCTGCATAACATCACAGACCCATGAGTATACTTAACAGTGGGCATCAAGCTCTTTTCAGTGTAGTCCTTCTTCTTCTTATGCCAAACCCACCCAACAAATCAGCATAAATTGTAAATTGTTTCATCTGACCACAGAACATAGATATAGTCAAAGTCCCTTTTGTGTTTTCCAAACCCCAGGCACATACACTTGTGGTTTAGATGACAGAATAAAAATTTTACTCGCGAGCCATAAAATAATTGGTTATCCTGGGGTGGCATATGATAGCAGTTTTGAAGACTTGACCCCATGATTCTACTCTACAACAGTGATCTTTGAGGATTTTTCTCTTTCCATCATATGCACTGCACACTGGAGCAAAATAAAATGTGGTCCCTCGTCCGATCAAGTTTCTCACATTTCCGGTTGACTGGAACTTTTTTTAAATTATATAACTGTAGATGAGTGCATTTTAGGGTGAGTAGCTATTTCGTCATAGCTAGTTACTGACTTATGAATACACTTTTTTCTTATTTGAATTGTATTCTCTTGTAGTTAAAAAGTAGAAGCCTAGCGAATTTGACCTCTGTCACCTCACACACACACACACACACACACACACACACACACACACACACACACACACACACACACACACACAC
>JAVSBU010000022.1:3418271-3428531 GCA_033118015.1 Loricariichthys derbyi
GCGCTGGGTTGCCAGATAGTGGATAAACCCACCATCTGGCGCGACGCCTGACAATTAGGAAGCCCACCGCCACATGGTCTGAGGGTCAGGGCAGCGCAAGAAGCACACCCTGGGAGGAACTACAATTCCCGGCGCACACCAAGCACCACGCAGCCATGGCGCCAATCAGGGCAGATAAGGAGCACCTCTTTCTAGTCCTATATAAGCCATTTTGCAGGAGTGTCCCTTGTCGCACCCTTATCGGCCACTGTGCATTTATGCCATGTTACACAGCTACCCGCTAGGCTAGTTCCTTTAGCTACTTGTGCTACCATTTTGTCAGCCACTAGGCTAGTCCCTTTAGCTGGTTGCACTACCGCTTTTTCAGCTGTTAGGTTAACTCCTTTAGCCAGTTATGCTACCGCTTTTATCAGCCTCTATCTACCCTGCTGCTAGGTAGCTTAGCCTGGCCTTCACATTTCCCCAGGGACAGCAGGTAATGGTGATCCTTTGTAGAAGGTCATGGATAGGTGTCAAGGCTAGGGCCAGCTCTTGTGCCACTGGTGCTGCCAGAACTTTGCCCATTTTTGCCATTTGCCATCTGGCACTCTTCGCTGCTGCCAGCTTCCTCGTACACGATAGAGCCCCTTTGCATCTTACTCTGATCAGTTCCACTCTCTGGTTTTGCTCACGTTTTTGTTTGCATACCGCACACTCCAGCAGCTATGTAGCATGTTGCTAGGATGCATGCTTCTCACATACATAGCCCATGTTTGATCCCAGTTGTGGTTAGCTTTACCTTTAAGTTTATTTTCCCATATAAAGCTACCATCCCTGCTTCACGGCCTGTCCCGTCTGGTGTGCCATGCCTTTTTCTTTTCCCTGGCCCTTTTGGAGCCACCTGGCCCTCTAGATCTGCCCTTGGGTCCTCCCCACACTCATCCCCCTCATAACAGAATGGTGCAACCATATAATGGACCCAACTGACAGAACGGACCCAGCAGACAGCTCTGACTTCCACAGGCCATCCAGCACCTTGGGGTCATGATTGGGCACCTCCCCCCATGGAGACCGACTGCCTACCACCTCCACCTCTTCCCATCGCCGCTGTAGGTGATTTGTTGATGGCCACTCTGGAGAGGTTCACTGTGGAACCCCACCACTGTCGGGGCTTCCTGCTCCAGTGCATTCTGTTTTTTGAGCAGCAGTCTGCGTATCTCCTGATGGACCAATCTTGGGTGGCATACATGATCTCCCTTATGCCAGGCCGGGCCCTGACCTGGGCAACAGCCCTGCGGAAGGTCAAAGCTGCCGAGTGTGCCACAGAGTAGGCTTTTTCCCATGCCCTCTGGCAGACCTTTTACCATTCCCGTGGGGGGCTGCACCCATCCCCATGCCTCCTCAAATTGACACAGCTCCAGGATGGTTGTCTATTACATTATCAATTTCAGAACACTGGCTGTGGAGTTCAGCTACAATAAGGTGCTCATTGCAGTGTTACAGTAGGGCTTTACCCCACACAGAGAGGCTTGCCCTCCTGGTTACGCAGGTGCCTCATCTGCAGTTGGTGTTGGAGTTCCTATGGCTCCAAATCCACAACCCGCTCGTTGACTGGCAGACGTGGTCCTTGCTGCCAGGAGTCTTGCCTGGTGCCACCATGTTACCCACCACCCCAGAAGGGCACCCTGCACCTAAACTCACTGCAGTCCCCAAGCAGTACTGGGAACTGGGGGAGGTATTCAGCAAGCAGCAGGCCCAGGCCTACCCCTCCCCCACCCATTGGCTACAACTGTTGCATTAACGTGTTCACAGGAACAGTTGCCCCCAGAGGGAGACTGTTCTCTCTGAACCCCTCTGAGTAGAGAGCCATGGAGGAATACATCAGGAAGGCCCTGGACCTGAGGTGTATATGCCTCTTCCCCTCACCTGTGGGGGCGGGGTTTTTCTTCATGGAGAAAAAGGACGGAACGCTTCTCTCTTGCATCGATTACTGGGGCCTCAATGCGCTCAATGTCAAAGACCAGTACCCCCTGTCACTTATGCCTACGGTGTTCAGTGCCCTCCAGTGGGCATCTGTGTTTACAAAGCTGTACTTGTGGAGCACCTACAACTTGTTGCACATCCAGCAGAGGAACAAGTGGAAGACCACCTTCCTATGAGTATCTGGTCATGCCCTTTGGGCTGATGAATGCTTCAGCGGGCTTCCAGTGCCTAATAAACGACATGCTGCGAGAGGTCCTCAATCATACCTTCGTCTACCTGAACAACATCCTCATTTTTAGCCTGTCTGTGGAAGAGCATCTGAGGCACATGAGGTGGGTACTCCAGCTGCTACTGGCATGTTCATCAAACTTGCAAAATATGAATTCCATGTCCCACCAGTCACCTTTATGGGGTTCATTGTTGGCCTACGGGTGTTCTGCATGGACCCGGACAAGCTTGATGCTGTAACCAACTGGCCACAGCCCACATCCCTCTGTTTGGTCCAGAATTTCATGGGCTTTTTAAACTTTATCTAGGCACTTTGTCTGGAGTTTCAGCACAGTGGCTGCCCTCCTTACACCCTTACCCGGAAGACCCTGGGGGGGGTGTGGGGAGGTCTGCTGGACCAGTGAGGCTCAGAGTAGCTTTGAGAAGCTCAAGAGATGGCTGACCTCCTCCCCAGTCTCTGGATGACATCTCCCAGACCTGGAGGAGACTTTTGTCGTTGAGGTAGACACACTTTTGGCAAATGGGAGAAGACAAGAAACTGCACCTGTGCACCTACTTCTTGCATCAGCTTACTCTGGCTGAGCCCAACTACCCCACTGGGGATCAGAAGCTGCTTGTCAAAAAACTGGCCCTCAAGGAGTGGTGTCACTGGCTGTAGGGTGCCAAACATCCCTTCCTGGTTTGGACAGAGCAGAAGAACCTGGCACACACAGTATTGAGTGTTATACAGCTATACTATCTTGTTTTCCAATCTCACTTTGTGTTAGCACTCTAATATGTACTTTTGTTAGGTTATACAGTTATAAGAGGCTAACCAAACATATAGCTATGAGCTGTCATTACCCTTCCTGCAGCATAGCTGAATTTTTTTTAAATGATTGTGTATGTCCATTACTCCCTGCTAACCAAAGGAAACAGGCTCTGACTGAAAGCATAAGCCACTTAAGCTTTTGGAATGATGCTGGGTCATTGTGGGAAATGTAGTCCCTGTAGTGAATTTGAGTGTCCTGTAGTTCTCAGTATGTACGTGCCACAGTAAATTGGGTCTGGTGGTGGCCATGATTTTAGAAGTTTTAACATAATTGATTTGTAATAACAGCCTTATTTATGAATAAGCAATATACACTTATTGTAAACTGAAAAACCATTCACTTAAAAACCATTCCTTCTAAGAACAGATTTAAATTTAGCATAAAATGTACTGTAAGGTCTACCTAATTTAGTTTGTGGGATAAAATAATATATTATAAAAATGCTTTTAAGTATATTTGGGCATTAATTAGAGATGTTAGTTGTTAGAGATGTTGAGCCTTCCAGTATTGCCGGTCAACTCTACAGAATACTCAATGTAGATAAAATGACTGGCTTTCTGTTTTGAACTGAAAAATGGAAAAGAAAAAAATTCTTATATATAGATACAACACAATATCAAATTATTAATCAATCAGTTGTGAAGAAGTGTGTATGAAGAGCTGAGTAAAGAGGTGAAGAGGTGTAAAAGTGAAGTGTTTTTCTCATTCTATTCATACAATCTTTGCTGCATCCTAAATGAGAGGAGTGTTACCATTTTCATGGTCAAGGTCTTACCACCATGCCTGGCTCCATGGCTCCAGGCTGAGAAAGCATGAGAGATATGGAGGGGAGACTTCTTTTACTCAAGGTCAGTCAGACAGGGCAGAAACATACTGAGCTTCAGATAAAATAAAGCATTTGGAGAACCACATAGCTTTTTGATTGCTGATGACCGACAATCAGTTTGTATTAAAAAAGAGAATGTGGTTTTTTTTTTTCTTTTCATTTTTATCACTGTGTGAACATCATCCATTTGTTTATCCATTTGTTTTGGTGTGTGTAATAAAAGCACAGCATTATTGTGAAAAAGAGAAAGACAGTAGAAAGGGCCAGAAAGAATGAAGACAGGGGCTCTCTTATCCTTCAGGGGTCCTTGAGCCCTGGCCAGTGGAAGGATACAAATTCATCTGTCTGCTTTGTCAGGAAGGGCGGATGGATACCATCAATAACCCGGTGCTGGGGTGACAGGGCTCGCTCTGCAATCACATCCAGACACCATGCTGTCATCAATATACCCTGCTGCAGCTCACATACACAAGTGCAGTGCGTAAACACACATACACGCACTACTACTCACACAATCATTTTCACTCTTACCCCAAATGAGATGAATACACATGCTCACTCAGAGACTAAATTATACGCAAACAGTAGTGCATGCAATTTCTCAGGCACAAACAGTGCACATACTGCATCCATAACCCCCTTCAACATAATTCAGTATTCATGGAAATTTTTATCATGCCTGTCCGTAGACTTGGTGCAGGCTCCATTACGTGTGTGAGTGCTAAGAGATATATGCAACATGCTTGCTGAATGGTACGTACTGTCACCAGAGATGGAATATACATCATATACTTCACATATATGCTATACTACAGAAGCAGGAGTGATGCCCCCTTAACTGGTAAGGTCACACTGTGATGAATGTAACAGATGAAAGCTAATGCATTGCTGCTATGTTGTGTGAGTAGCAGGTGGAGCTTCTACTGTTCTTTTTTATCTTTAATTCATAGGGCTGAGATAGATTGTATTCAAACCTAATGACGTTTTCTTTTCTTTTTTCTTATTTTTCAGATCTCCCACCAAGTTACACTTATCCTGACATTGCTCTGGGTTACAGTGACGGTCCATCTTCTCACGAAATTCACTTGGCTGAACATGCTGACCTGAAGGCAGAACAAACAGAGCCTGCTGAACCAGCACCACAGTCCATCCTACTTTCCAGATTGGGAGAGCAGCCTGTGGTCCAGGAAGCAAAATCCCCAACTCAGACTGCCCAGGTAGATGGTGACCAAGAGGAGAAGAGTATGGCTGTAGCAGAGGTAGAGGTGGATGAAGGTCTGAAGGAAACTACCTGTACTCCCACCTCTCTTTCTCCATCCTCATGCAGACATTCTTCTAATCTTCCCTGCCTCGATTCTGAACCTGTAATGAAGAAGCAAAATGTAGAAACAGCTAGTGCCCACACCCATGACCAGTCCAGTGTTTTGGAAGTCCAGGTCACAAGTCCAGTTGAGGACAAAAGTCAGGAGGATATCACTGTGAATCCTCTCCACAATTCACCTGCACAGGAGCTCCAGTCAACGGGGCTTACTGAGGATAATCAGGAGAATACTGTTGAGGAAGACCATGCTTCATCTAGTGATTCTCTAGAGCTACTCGAGGTCACTCAGTCTTCATTACCTTCATCTCCATGTCCTGAGCATTCTGATCTTGGTAACCAGTATCCAGGCTCCTGCATTTGGAGTTTGGAACTTCTGATTGCTGCAGCTCTTTGTGCTACTCGAGATGCACAGATGGTTGCCCCAGTGGCAGTACCTGCTCCTGCAGCACCCTTTAAACATGGCATGGAGCTTTTAAGTGAGCTTGCAGAGCTGGCGAGAAGACAGCAAGAAAGGAGCATCAGCAATGAGGACGCAGGTACTCATATTCTAAATCTAAATTTGATTAGATTTCCACATTCTCATTATTTGTAGTGTCTCGGAGACATCAATTACTGTACTCGGCCAGAAAAACTACTGTACACTTAAATGGACTTCTTGATTAATTATGTATCTTAATGTAGTTTCTATACGTAGTTCAGTAGGGCCTTTTTGCTGAGAGTGTACATATGCTCACATGTTACCAGTACACATTTACAGTTACAGTACTGTGCAAAAGTCTTGGACCACCATTACATTTGTTGCTTTAGCAATGGTATAATGACCATATATAACATATTATCAACAAGTATATTCAACAATTTCAGAATTAGATTTATAACTCTTTTCCATTGACCGTCATTCAGATCTTTGTGAGCTTTAGCATATCCTGGATTTTCCACCCTGTTCACCTTCAGAAAAAAGTCATTTTTGGCTGCTACCCATTCAATAAGTCTCCTCCTGATCAAGCTTCTTTGGACCATACTAGGGTCGTTTGACACCCTGATGAAGCTGCCAGATGATGCTATTCCTCAAGTTTAAGGGGAGGTCACATTAAAAGCTGTTTTTCTTATATTATTTCAGTTATAATATTGCACACAAATTTCCTGTATTTTCTGTCTGTATTCTGAAAAATACTGAGAATAATTATATATGGTCATTATTACAATTGCTGAAACAATGGTGTATCTAATGGTGGTCTTAGACTTTTGCAAAGTACTGTACATTATATAAATGTTTTGTTTCATCAGATACAGAGAGAGAATACTTATAGCATTTTTTCCTTAACAGATTAGTAAGAACTGTTTCATACATTCATTTACACACATCATTTAACTTCTCATCAGTGCTTTGAATGTGCAGTCTTGTAGCGCTGTGATATAGGCAGCAGGGGAGAGCTATGCATGGGTCTTTCATTTTGTTTTGCTTCATCCCCGCAAAAAGAGGTGCGAAGAAGGGCTTTTTAGCCCAGCCATCTCTGTCCTTTGTGCAAGGAAAAGATAACAAAGCCTCCCTTCCATACCTCAAAGACAGACGTGCATGCACATATACACAATGACCCATTCCCAGCTGACCAGCCAGCTTTTTTCCTGATACACACACTCCTGCTTACACACCCACATACACACTTAAACATATATAAATATGCATTTGCAATCTAGCACACACACTCACTTTTAGAAAGCTTTCTTGCCATTTCTGCCCAAAAATTGTGTGATGCAATCTGCTATGGTTCTGTGCTTCCATGGGAGAAGCAGATTGAAGCAGATTTTTTTAAAGGGCTCAAACCATGTTAAAAGGAAATTGTAATGATATGTGAACCTCCCCTGCTTTTATAGCTGGGACAGTCCCCCCTATCTTTGCCCATAAGGCCAGACTTTTTTTTATTTCTTGTTTGGCGGATTTCTGTAATGAAAACCTGAATACGGCGGCGGAAATAAAAATAAAAATAAAATTTCACTTTAGAATGCTGGCCCTGTAAGTTAAAGGGCAAATTCATCACAAAACTTTTCACCATTGAATCCTAATAACATCAATATCATATAGCTGTCAACAAAGTGAAATTTAATTCCATGGATTTTAAGAAAAAATTAATTTTGACTAGCGTCTGCTATGAACCGGAAATGCAGATTGCACGCTCGGTAACTTTCGGAGAACCGACTGTGATTACACAGGCGGCAGGAGACGGCGGCCATTTTGCTGCGATAGCTAGTGTGGTTGATTGTACTGTAAACAAAACAAAATGCCAAACTATTGTGTAGTTGGAGATTGCACGTATGTTGCCAAGAGATCTTTGGGAATATCAACGTATATTTTTCCAAAGAATGGTATGATATATGATATATTAATGATACATTAAATTAAATTGTTCATGTTTGTAAATCAATTGACCGGAAAGAGATCAGAATTGGATGTTCAGTCAAAATCCGAGTACTGTGTACATGGTCACACACCATTGTGAAGCCTGAATTAGCTAATTAGCCTGTAGCTAATTCTGCACAGGTAAGAAGCCGATAAAAAACAAGTTTAAATATATTTTTCCTCGTCTAAATGTACAAAATGATTAAAATGGACTTACCAATTTTTTATGATATTAAAGTAGATTTCTGGGGTCGGCTAGACTTCCATCTCCTGTTGTGTAATCCATCCATATCGCATTTACGTCTGCTCTACCCAAATTCTTCATTTTGTAATCCTGATTCGGACACTAACAAGTGCCCTTCATCCTCAGATTTAAAGTAAAAAACGCTGAAATCCGACAAGCTGCTATCCATTTGAGACCCGCCACCACAGAATGATCTGTGTAGCGCACAGCGCGGGTCGTGAAGCCAGCTGAATCCCAAATGGCTTTTGCTTCCTAGAGTAGTACACTGAAACATACACTCTAATAGTCCAGAAATCTCTTATTCACTGCAATATTGTACGGTATGACAGAAGAAATATTATAAGGCATATTTAAACAACGCATGAAGCGACGGTTCTTACACTTTATAGCCTACTTAGTACCTTGTAAATAAACTTCAGGTGTGTTTGGAACGGAACCCAAATTTCCACCAATGAGAGAATGCGACCTGTGACACTTTGGACCCCACAGCCTACATCATGTCCGAATAGAGGACTCGTTTATGTTCACTCGGTTAGTGAGTCGCCTCTCAAGTGGTTCATGAAGGTTCTTTGAGTTGTGCTTGTAGCGGTAGTAAAATAAAGTTTCCCTCCTCAGGATTTTTGGTATAAACGTTAACTTTGCCTCAGCGGTTTCACTAAGACTCCTAAAGGTGCGGGTTTTAAATTGCCATTTTCAACTAATATAGGAATGCAAGATTGGCAGCAATTAAAAAAAGCGATTTTTCCAATTTTATTTTTTTTCAAAAATGTGAAAAATTAACATCGGTGGATCCGCCAAACAAGTAATTAAAAAAGTCTGGCCTAACCTGTTTGATCACTTTTATATTGCCTGTTTTAAATGGAAAAACCCTTAAACTTTTCTACAGCTTCAAGCTCCCTGTGAAAAACTGAGTAAATGGTAAAATCAGCTGATCTCTCCCCTCTAAGGATTGGAATGCTTTTGTTCACTAATTAGTCTCCATTGTTGTGAGGTGCTACTTTAAAGCTTTGCTGGTTTTTCATGGAGTATTTTGTGCCTCCCTGCCAAAGGATGTTTTTATTTACACTAACATTCTCTAACAGCTCTGAAACCCCAAATGGTTCCACTACAACATAAAAATGCTCTTTGCATTCAGTGAATTTATGCTTCATAACATCTTGGGGTGCGTTTGTGTGTATTGGCATGTGTCTTTGACTCTTTTTTTCTGATTCACTTTTTTTAATCGATTGACTAAAAAAGTGACAAATATGACTTACATTATGACCCCTGACACATCAATCAGACTGGCTGTATCTTTGTATGTGATTGGATGAAAGCGGAACTTAACGTTTGATTACTTAAGGCTGGTTTTAAGATTCTTACTAGTCACACTGTATGAGATATTTCTCATAAAATCTTGGGTGATTTCTGGAACAGGCTGTATGATATCATGCATTCTTCATGTCTGACTTTATGATTATGAAGATTTTCTAATGATAGACCTGAAAATAAAGAAAATGACCACATGCTGCTTGCACCGTGAAACAGGAAAGCATTAAACAGTTTCACACTGTCATAAAGGCAGATAAACTCAATGCATCTGAACAGGGTTTGCCTCCTAGTTATCTGGCTGAAAATGTGGAATCTGTAATTCATTTGCTTTTCTCTTTTCATGCTGTGTCCCTTTTAGCACTATCCTAATAAAACTCTGATGAGACATCAAAAAGATCTCTGTACTGCCACAATTCCAACAAACGGTCTACTATTAAATCCAAACTTTTGATTGCATTCTGCTATTGCCACTACTGCATTTTTCTCTGATCGTCGCTTTATCAATTGAGGTCTTCCTGTTTGTGGCTTTTTATATGAACATAGTAGCAGCAGTCATACACATCGAGTTTAATCCAAAGGTTCTGACTGTGCCCCTTGTCTTTGGTCGCAGTGGCACCAAATTGGCTGCTGGTTTGCAAGTCACATTATGCATTATAAGACTTAATTCTTGATGATGATGGGTGACTTTTGTCTGTGACTGCAAAGTCAAAATGCCACACTCCCCAAACGTTTTTTCTACCTCTCATTGTTAATTAAAACTCTAATATTGCACTGTTTTGACTAATTTTAATTCAGGAGAACTTAATAAAATTCTGGGTTGTAATTTACTTATTACATCCCTTTTATATACAACCCTAAATCAGATGAAGTTCAGACAGTGTGCAAATTGCAATAAATAAATAAAATAAACAAACAAACAACATATGAAGTCAAAGATATTTCATGTTTTGGCTGTTCAACTTCAGTTAATTTGTTAATATGACTCCTTATTTGCTCTTCGTCGTATGATGGGGACATTGGGACAAAAAAAAACACAAGAATTTTCAAATCTAAACTTATTATATATATATTTAAATTTATATATATATATATATATATATATTAGTGCTGGGCAAAGATAAATTTTTTTAATCGCGATTAATCGCATCTGGTCATTGC
>JAVSBU010000022.1:3574944-3588767 GCA_033118015.1 Loricariichthys derbyi
CAGACTGGGCCGAAGGTTTACCTTCCAACAAGACAATGACCCTAAGCACACAGCTAAAATAACAAAGGAGTGGCTTCGAAACAACTATGGGACCATTCTTGTCTGGCCCAGCCAGAGCCCTGACATAAAGCAAATTGAGCATCTCTGGAGAGACCTAAAAATGGCTGTCCACCAGCATTCAACATCCAATCTGACAGAACTGGTGAGGACCTGCAAGGAAGAATGGCAGAGGATCCTCAAATCCAGGCGTGAATTTTTTAAATAAATTTGCAAAAATTTCTACGTCTGTTTTTTTTTTCTCTCAAGATGGGGTGTACATTAATGAGGAAAAAAATGAACTATCTTGATTTGCTATGAAAAAAAGAGTGAAAAATTTAAAGGGGTCTGAATATTTTCTGTACCCACTGTAGATGGATATAGATTGTCTAGGGTTGTTCTTACCTTGTGCCCTGTGTCGCTGGCTAGGCACCGGCTTTCCTGTGAGCCTGACCAGGATAAGCAGTTAACACAATAAATGAAATAATGATATAAATTGGTGGTAACTGTAGGAATTTTGTCTTTGTGTAATGTGACTGTTTTATTCACATGAAAACATTTGTAGAAGTTTGATAAAATATTTAAAGTACATTGAGCTTTATATTTGAATTTGCTTTTGTATATATTTTTATGTTCTCTCTTGGAGAACACATGGCACAGAAGAGGTTCAATTTTGACCTTGGACTCTGTGTGGAGTTTGCATTAGGTTGATTGGTCACTCTAAATTGGCTCAGGAAGGCCAGGATGTGAATCCTGTTTAAGGATTTCATTGTACACGCCAGAATTGGGTGGTGTATGTATGGAACTCTGTGACAGAATGCCGCCCTGTCTAGTGTGTACCTCTGCCTGTGAAACCAGACCCTCCTCTGTGACCATTACCATAAGCAGATGTTAAACAAAATACAAAAATAATTTATTTGGAGAAAACATGCATGTACGTAAATAGGAATATGCATTACGGAGCTTGTTGAGGGTCAGTTTGTGTACCAATATTAATGGTTCCGTTTTGTGTGGTAGGTTTAGTGTCCCATCGCACTCGTTCTGTGATAGCGGGGCACGACCTGCTCTTGCTTTGTGAACTGCACTCCAATCTGGCAGCTCCTCGATGGACTCTGAATGGTGAACAACTGCAGGGTTATGCTGTGGACACTGGCTACCGGATTGGCACTGATGGTCTCCTCATTATTGGGGCTCAGAGCATGCAGAGTGGCCATTACCGCTGTTATGCTGTAGAGAATGATGTATGGCTACCTGTGTGCAGTTACATGGTTAGAGTGCAGCCTATTCCTTCCTCTTTGCCCAAGCTACCCACGGACCCAACGGCTCTACCAGAAAGGCTCTTCACTACCACCACATGGTTCATCAGCCCCTCTAGTGTTTCCATAGAGCAGCCTATGGACTCTCTAACTTCTAGTCCTGAATTCCACACCAGTCGACACATGGAGGCATTGTATATCATCTTGGTGGCTGTTTTAGGTGGACTCTGCCTTGTGCTGACTGTAGTCCTGCTGTATGTTAGCTTCTGTGCCCATAGTGCTCATGGTGGTGGAAAGTACTCTCAAGAACTGTCAGTTACTTCCACCACAGAGACTAAGCAGAGCTCCCACTTGGAGCTGAAGACCATCTCCAGTCACTGCAATGGGAGGACAGATGGACATTATAGAGCAGGGTCAACAGATGGAGAATTTCTGCAGATCACTCTAGATGAAAGCCGGCTCAGCCCTTACAAAGAACCTCCTCCTGCACCTCCACTCCCCATGCCACCTCCGTTGCCATCCATGGAATACGCAAACGGTCTGTCGCCAACATTACCCAGTGTCTTGAGGAAAATGAATGGGAACAGCTACATGCTTCTGAGCCAGGGAGACTCTGATATGATCTCTCCACTTTACCATTCCTTCACAGAGGAGCTCAACAGGATCTTAGAGAAGAGGAAGCATACACAGTTGGATGATCAGCCCGATGAGAGTTCTGTGTAGGACCATCACAAAGGCTAGTGGTTCCTTCTAATGTAAAGCTTAGATGTTTTATGAGAAGATGTATTTTATTAAATAAATGAAATGTGGTCTATGTATTATAATACTGTAAATCCCTTAGATATGAACCAGTTCTTTTTTGAGAGTGGGTTCACGTGTCCATTGGGGTGTCTAGGCCTGTATTAGAAATTGAGCACACAGCACCCCCAGAAATAGTAAAAAAAATATATGGTATTTTTGGTGGGTCTTTTACGCAAGTTTGTCTCTGATAAGTTGAAAAAATGTTAAAACTATAAAAAGTATATGGTTTAATAATATTTTAACATAAAAAATTAATCAGTCCCCCATGCCTTGTATATGTTATGATGGTTTTGTGGCTCACAGGCTCAGCATTAATTGAAGTTTTCTCAGATTTGATGGCATCTTTTCAAATTGCAGTGATTCTCCTACTCAGAAAGTCAAACATGCTCAGCACAACTAAAGATCTGATCCTAAAATTGCTCCTGCTCATGACCAAAAGTTCACAAATCTAGCATAGTTAACCTAAGCGTGAGCCTCCAACACCTGATCTCGCTTAGCAATACTGAGCTGGCCTAAATATGTAACAGGAATTCCTACAGCTATTTGTACATATGAAAATTATTTTAAAATGTAAACATTTACTAATCCTAATTTTTAAAAAATCTCATCTTGTAAAGTATACAAAGGCTTATGGGACTGACTTCAAGCAGGTAGACCTGACTAGTTACTGATTGAAAGTGGTGGGATGCAGTGATTTTACACTAAAGCCTCGTTTACACATAGACAGTTTAGTCGGCGGGTAGTACATAGCCCGAAGTTCGCGGTAGTTACAGTTGTTTTCGCGGTGGAAAGAGGTGGAGCAAATTGGCTGGCGTTTTGACCGCCATAAAACGCTGCTAAATCTGCTGGATAAAGCGATGTTTTGACGCCGTAGCATCCGGCACATGTCAGGTAACGGGGATTAACACACAGTTCTATTCCTTACAATCGCATGTTAATACGCGAACGAGAACGGCAGTGTTCTGCTGCCGCTGAAAAAGCCCTGTATACAGGATTTTACACAGGCAAATAGATCCTGCGTTACTACAGGATCATTTGCATATTTAGGCACCGCCCCTAGAGTACCCAGTGTCATGGCTGGCTGCACACACTCATGTTCTGGAGTTGATAGCAGAGCTGTAAGGATTTCTTTGACCAAGAAAACTTCGACATGGACATGCCCATGGACATTGATGAAGCTGAGGCCTTGCATGAGACAACAGGCACCATGCTGGAACTTTGAGGTGAGGCCTGCATGCAGCGCACTAGCGTTTATATACTGACTGTACTGTTGCCCGATTGTAACGCTGTTTTAACCGGGAGGTGACGTATAGAACTGTGTACTGTCCACTAGCGCTGCCGTTTTGATCACCTCTGTTGCTGGTTAAAATTCCGTTGGATACGCCAGTGAGGGCTCTATACACTGGAGATTAGGGATACAATGCCGGCCGCTGAATAACGGTGGTGTAAACTGCGACAGGAAGGGAAAGGATGAAATGTCGATTAAAAAGTATCAAACGCCATCGTTCGCGTTGTCTCCATCGTCACTGGTCTTCTCCGGGAGCGCTCCCGGAATTATTCAATATGTTGAATAATTTTTTTTCCACGATTCCCGGTGAAGCCGGAACTAAGCCACGCCCCCTAGCGCCGGCGTTAACAACGGTGTTTGATCCCTAAGATGGCCCGGAGGAGCCAAAAACTCTTCCGGGACACTTCCAGGAACTCTTATCGTCTATGTGTAAACAGGTCTTTAGTACCAGACATCCTGGGTTTAAAATATTGCAATATTTACACAAAAAGGAGCTATGTACTGTACACAGTCTGTAACACAACCTTGTTGATAATGCTCACACGTGCCTGAGACCAAGTAAACAATAATGTCATGCTTGACAATACCAAACATCAGACCTTGAAATTTTGCTACAATGTTTAATTTTGCACTTCCTTAAGTCTTTGCAAGTTGGTTAGGTAAAGGTTTGCATCTAGGGGACTTACTGTAATGTATTTGCACTGTATTATGATGTATACCTCCAGTGTAATTTAACTGAAGCTACTATGTGTTATGTTGATATTTTATTAACGGTGATATTGATACCATACAATTTGTGTTACAAAGCAAGTATTTAATTACCTACAGCAGAAAAGTAAAGATCTCAAATAGAGTTCTCTAAGGACTGCTGTGAAATGGTGAGGCTCGGAGAGCTAAAACATGCAATGAACATTAAATCCCAAGAGTGGAAATGAAAAGACTGGTCTTAAGATTCACTTGTTGGGTATAGGAAGCAATGTAAATGCATTGATAATCATTCTATGTAAAATTAGCTCATGTTTTTTTGGTTACCACAGTCAGCTCTAGTCATGGTGACTCTGTTCTAAGCCTGTTTGGTGCATTTCCTTACCCTGACAAATCTGATTCCACTCATGAAGGATTTGATAATGAATCATCAGATGGATCAGGACAATGAGTCTTCAGAACTAGCTATGAGATCTGCAGGCCTACTGCTGTTTTAACTGTGAAGCATTGGGCTTTTTCTAGAAGAGTGAGCAATCATAAAGGAAATCACACTGTACATCATTATATAAAAGAATGGAAAGAAGAAGACATTCAGAGCAGGAGCAGACATGAAGGCCAAAGCACCAGAGCATACAGCCAAAGGAAGGCAGAGTGGGAACAAAGGGAACTATTCCACTCTTGGGCAAGACTTTTTTTATTTCTTGTTTGGCAGATTTCTGTTATGAAAACCTGAATACGGCAGAAATAAAAATAAAATTTCACTTTAGAATTTATTTTTTTAATTTTCAATTAGCAAACATCAGGAGCCAAACCAATGTGCACTATGTGACTAAAAACATCGCATCAAATCACCCCAGCATCCAAGCAGGACACCGTATCATACATTCAGAACAATATCAAAGCAAAAAAAAAAATACAAATAAATGACCGCTAAAGCTACAGCAAAGTGTATAATTTCTGTTGGCATTCATGATGCGGCTTTGAACATGCGCAGTTCATCTCAGAGTCTCCAGTAACACCACAAAAAGTCGCTAGATTTGTTGCTATTCGCTTTTAAAAAAATTAAGTCGCTAGACGGTCTGAAAAGTAGCTAAATATAGCGACAACGTCGTTAAGTTGACCTCTCTCTACCTCTCTCGCTCTCTCATGACCACTACTCTCTGATTTGCTTCGTCTGCGGATGCTTTTGTGATGACAGATTTTAGTACATTCTACACATGTGTCAGTCGCGATGGCGCGAGTTTTAAATTTCCGTTTTCAACTAATATAGGAAGGCGATTTTTCCAATTTTTTTTTTTTTTTTTTTCGAAAACCTTGCCACCTGGCCTTGCCAGAGCAGGAGCATATTTTCCACCACGCACAGAAATACATCTCCAGCTTTTATTATTTCCATATTTGTAACCTACTTTAAAATGAGAACTTTGTATTCTATGCTGTTTGATGATATTAGCGACAAAAAAAAATCATTATTTTTATTATCCAAGAGTAATGAAATTTGTAATCAGGATATAGTCCATTTTTGGAGGTGATTTTGAAAACGAGACATTTTTACACAGTCAGAATAGGGAGGCACTGTAAATGCTCATTTTCATCCAGCAAGCAACATACAATGTAAATTTATTTTCAAACTTGGGGTCCATTTATGTACTTCCATGTTGTTCTTCGAAAATTGTTCGTCTGTGTAAAGGAATAAACAGTGTAAACGGTAAAAGCCCACTTTAGTGCCTATTGTATAATACTGTATGCCAGTACTGAACTAAGGATGCATTAAAATATATTTAGAGGACGACACAGCACAGTTAACTTGGTTAAGTGCCACTTTGATAACAGAATTCCCTTGTGTGCTGCACATTACTGATAGCAAAGTCATTACGATTCTTACTGAGAGGAAATGCAGATTATTTGCATTGGTCTAAAAATGATGACTGATTTGATGAGTAGTATTTTTGTTACCAATATCATATACTGAGATACTGCAAAAGAAAAAAAAAATGTTCACATTAATTACTAGAACATATCAGGTCAAAATAATCTAGTTATTAAATATGTCCTTGTGTAAAAGTATCTCAGTATATCTTCATGTATAATAAAGTATTGTTTCAGTGTTTATATTAAACAAAAGTGTTGTATGCTGTAATTTGTTGAAATGTACCATGCTATGTTTCTATATAAGCTGTTTATATCTTTATCACTGCACTGGTAATCCGATTGCTCACCAATGCAGACACTGGGTTCCTAGTCTTGTGCATCACACAGCCAGTGCAGCATTGAATCTGCCGTACCATGCAATGGACTGGCACCTTATCCATGACTGTGCCCAGTGAGTATCAGACCCCCAAACCACCTGCCATCCCCAAAAAGAAAAAGAGGGGATAAAATGGGGAATAAAATCATTTACCTAGACAGTGTCAGATATCCTAGCAAAAGAAATGGTCAAACTTCTCGCATCCTGTTTTACCCTTGTTTATCTTGTACAGATTCCTGCCTGGAATTTAATGGGGACTGGCACAAGTTGGAGAGGATTCGAATCCATTGCATCACCCAGTCTTCCTGTTTCAATCCTCACATGAGATTCAAACCCAGAATAAGGAACGGCTGAAGGTGGAATTTACCACTGAGTCACAGGAGCTGCAGTGATCATTTTCAATAGCTCAGTGACCTTCAACATAGCACTCAGGCTGATTCAGTCAACTCTAAGTGTTATTGAGTGAGCAGAAAGGTCTAGGACCAGAGAATAACTGCTGAGTGCTGAAGCACAAAACATATAAATAGTCTGTCCTTATGTGCAACATTCTGTAACCAAACTGCCTGTGGAAGTAACACCTGATCACTACTGATCATTTGAGGCTCCATGTACTGTGTCCATGGCTGAAGAGCTGCACACATGCTAGAAGACATCATGCACAATTCCAGGTCTTAAAGGGCAAATTCATCGTGTTTTGGTGAATATCATCTAATCGTCATTTCTGGTTCTTTATATAACAAATAATAATTTCATGATGTCACATGGAGATTAATGTACCTTAAACTGTTAAAAAATGGAATTTTGTAGGCCATTCTCACAGCTTTCTGAAAACACCCGAGCAAAACAGAAACGAGGCTCATTTGTGTGTGAAGTCAGCAACGGCAGTCCAAAGCCTTTTGTGTGCATGCACATTAGGCTTCTACACACTCGTAAACAACTGGTACATGTATTCAACCTTTCATCACTCTCTGTGAAAACGATATTCCAGGAGCGATATTTCTACATGAAACGATCACGGACCACAGCGTATTTCAGCTTAAGAGGTGGCTGCAATGTCAAGGCTTGCCTGTTACCGGTAGAAAGATAGATTTAGTGAGCAGGTGAGTTGGAAAATTGTAAGCTGACTGTTGTTTTGTGTGTGACTAATAAATCGATTCTTCCGCATGCGTGTAAGGTTTTTTGTTATTTTGTACGGGCTAGAACTTTTTCGTAAGGGCAGGGCTGTTTTGGGGTGGACAGGTATGTGTATTACCATGTACACGGTAGTCGGATTTTGACTGAACATCCAATTCCGATCTCTTCTGATCAATCGAATTACAAACATGAACAATTTAATATATCATGAATCAGAAGTTTGCAGCTGGTTGTATTACAGTAGAACTTGCTGTTCCATAAGGTTGTGGCTATGCCTGCTACATACCTCGATGTCAGTGTGCAAGTATTACGAATTTTAGCAAATTTAGCATTTAGCAAAAAGTATATTGGGATCAAAATGCTTTCATTATGTTTAATAAATGATTTTTCAATTAGTAAGACGGCATACCTGAAGTGGTTGGAACAAACCCGGACCTGGTGTGCTGGACAAAGTGGATCCATGCACGTTTTATGGCACCATTCTTTGGAAAAGTATATGTTGATATTCCCAAAGATCTGTTTGCAAAAATTGTGCAATCTCCAATTACACAATAGTTCGGCATTTCGTTTGGTTTACACTGTAATGAACCACACTAGCTATGAACGTAATGCCGGATGACTCCCGTCACCTATGCATCACAGACGATTTTCCAAAAGTTGCCGAGCGCGAAATCTGAACTTCCGCTGGTCAAAATTCATTTTTTTAAAAAAATCCATGGATTTAAATTTCGCTTCGTCGACAGATATATGATATTGATGTTATTAGGATTCAATGGTGAAAAGATAGTTTTGTGATGAATTTGCCCTTTAAGAATGACGTACGGTACTTCAGTGTTGGACTCTGGAGCAATTGAAATATTCCTTTGAAGAACACTTTTTGGTTCTACATGCCAACATTTTATGCACGTGTTTCATGTAAGGCTGTCAAAATGAACCCACTAACAGGTTGACACTATTAATCACATTTCTGCTGTTTGCCCATGTTTCTGACTAAAGAACCTAATAAAATTAATCATTTACAATTAAACATATCCTTCTTGTCATCTTTTATTTTTGGACCTGACAGTCGTACATTAGAGAAGACAAACAAAATAAGACATAAGATGAAAACAGTTACTGGTTAAATAGAAATATAAGCATTCATTTGAAGCTTATATTGTTCACTTATGACTATTAGTCAACTATTTATGTGAAAAACTTTAGTAGTGTCAATCAGAAGCAACCATTTTTAAAATGAATCATGATTAAACATCTCAACTTGCATAACAGCAATTCCAATATGAACTTCTGAATGCTTTATACTCACATGACACTTGGATTCTGTTTAACCCTATTTCTTAAAGTGAAAATGGAAAATAAAATATGGATGATGTAAATACTTTCTTTTAAAAAAGATGGCCCATTTTGTGGCATTTTAGCATGTGCTTAGTCTATCTTCTTAAGCAGTGAATCAGCCCAATTACATATCCCATAATGTAGCCATCACCTAGCAACAGTGCTGCATTTAGAAATGACTGTAATCCACAGAATAGATCGAGCCAGTTTTCACCGAGGAAGGATTATGTGAGTGGTGTGCACTGGTCTAATCTAACTGTAATAGTCAAGATGTTTTAAGTGATAAACCACCAAAAGATTATGAAATAAATCAACTCTCTCCGTATTATTTTCCTCTTCACCCTTTAGTTACCTCTGACAAACTGCCACTGTTGAGTCCTTGAGCAAAATTGTAAGATTGAATAAATTGTAAGTCGCTCTGGATAAGGGCATCTTCTAAATAACAAATATAAATGTGCAGTCTTAACTATGAAATCTTAGTGATTTATTTAGTTGTTTTACTTTTTGCGTCCATGAGACAAGCAATCTTATTTAGCGATTGCTGTTACTTCAGCCACACTCCTTGATACCAGATTCATAAAATGAACCATAAAACTAAACTTCATAGACAAACAGGGGAAGTAGATTGGGTTGTCCTGAACACCTTAGTGAGTCACAACACGCCAGAGGTTTCAGATTTTCAATTTATATTTTCAGCCCTTATTAAATAAAATTCATAAAATATATAATTTTCAAACTCTGATGGAGAACTTGGCTGGCTTGCATAAAGCCCCGACCTTCACTCCTTCAAACACCTTTAAGATGAATCAGAATGACAGCAGTGAGACAGGGCATGTTTTCCAACATCAGTCCACAACCTGACAGCCATGTTTCAATATTTAGTATAAAGTATTCTTAGGTGATTGAAAGCGGTTGTAGGAGCAAAGGGGGAAAACATCGTGTCCACAAACTTTTGCCTATTCATTGTATTATTTTTTTACATATCACAAAGCTTTCTATTGTACTTCTTTGTAAGAAAAGGTCTGTGACTTTTATTTCGTTTTATCCCCGCATTTTCAAGCTTAGGGTCGCAGGGACTCCAGTATCTATCCTCAAAGAGCACAGGGCGTAGGTATAAGGGGACAAGCCTACTTCTGGAAAAGATATTCTGTTGATAGATGAGACAAGTTCATAAATTTAATATCTATGTTTGGAGAAATTAAGGTCCAGAATTGTATGTCAACTGTGAAGCATGGTGGAGGGAGCATCATGGTTTGAAGAAATTGCCTCAAAGTCTGGACAGCTTGCAGTTACTTTCTACTCAGCTGGTGCAAAAGTTGATTTCCCATGTTTCATTTTCAGCTCCTTATACAACCACCAAAAATATATCAGAAAAGGTTGGCACAGTATGGAAAATACAAATAAAATATAATCTCTGTATTTCTTACATTGACTTAACTTTTATTTCTTACTTTTTTGCAGACAGTATGAACCCAAGATCTGTCATGTTTTTCTAGTCATATTTATTTCATTTATGAAAAAAAAAATTATACATCCATTCTTGCATTTCAGGCCTTCAACACGTCCCAAAAAAGTTGGGACAGGGCAATGTCAGGGTAATAATAAGGTACAAACTCAACTATATACTGATGTGATTTCAAACAGGTGATTATGATCATGATTTGGTACAAAAGCAGCATCCAAGAAAGACCGAGACTTTGAAGAACAGGAAATGGGAAGAGGAGCTCCATTGTATGAACAAATGTGTGAGACTAATTATTGAAATGTTTGAAAGCAATGTTCCTCAAAGAAAGATTGAAGAAATTCACATATTTCAGTACTAACTTTAGCTAGTTTGGCTTCTTCGGCATTGTCTTGCTGAAAAATAACATTAAAAAAAATTCATTTTGAATGCATCTTATGTTGCTCTAAAATCTCAATGTGCTTTTCTGCATTAATGCTGTGATCACATATGTGTAAATGAAATTTGCCAAGGGCCCTGACAAAACCCCATACCATAACAGACACTGTCATTTGGACTTGTTGCTGATAACAGTCTGGATGCTCCTTTTCCTCTTTGGTCTGGAGCACATGGTGGCCATTTTTTCCAAAAAAGATCTGGAATATTGATTCGTCTGGCCACAATACACATTTCCACGGTGTGATGGTCCATCCTAGATACCTCTGAGCCCAGAGAAGTCAACAGAGCTTCTGGGTATGGTTAACATGAGGCTTCTTTTTTAACACAGTAAAGTTTTAAGTGGCATTTGTGAATGTAACTCCATATTGTAGTGCTTGACAAAGGTGTGCCAAAAGTAATCCCTCACCCATGTGGTTCTATCAGCTTTTGTTGAATGGTTGTTCTTGATGCAGTGCTTTCTGAGAGATCGAAGATCACAACATTCAACTTAAGGTTGCACCTTTGGCCTTTACGCACTTTAATTCCTCAAGATTCATTTGATTGTTTAATTCTATGTACTGTAAAAGGAGGAATATGCAAATTCCTTACAATCTTTCTTTTAGGAACATTGTTTTTAAACATTTCAATAATGTTCTCACACAATTGTTGACAAACTGGAAATCCTCTGGCTACCTTTCCTCATCAAAGACTCAGACTTTCCTAGATGCAACTTTTGTACCAAATCATGATTACAATCATGTTTTTTAAATTACTTGATAGCTCTAAATTGCACTGTTCCAATTTTTTTAGAACGTGTTGCAGACCTGAAATGCAGGAAGGGATGTTTTTTAACAAATTAAATGAAGTTGACCAAGTTCATACTGACTGCAATGAAATTAAAATGTAAGAAACACTTTTTATAAATTTTTTTTTGTATTTCCATACTGGCCCAACTTTTTCTGATTTGGCAATGCATGTTACAATTGGATAGTGGTTTTGAAATCAAATACCACACACATTAATTTTTTTTTACCTTATTTAGATGTGCAAATGAAATACACATAATTTAAAATTTTATTTCACATCACTACATAATACAGTTATTTATTATCCTATACTAAATGGTGTATAAACAGGTAATACAGCATTAACAGATTTCCCCCTCAGTGTTTGCAAGAAAAACTTAATCCCGACTATACTGAAAACAAAAACTTGATTTATAAACCATTGGTTAACATTCATTTTGCAGTTGCAAATAGTTTGGCAGAACAAACATTTTATTATAAATAGAAACTAAGTGACTAGTCCTCATTTGGCCTGTGGACCAATAGGTTGTGTTCTGGGTGGCCGGTTGGTGAAGGGATGCCACAGGCCTTGGATACTTGGGCTGTTTGTGTGGAAGGGCTTTCGAATGCGGATGATGTCCAAGCCAGACTGATTGGCCATCTTTATAATCAGCTCTGCAACCTGCTGTGAGGTTTTACTGGTGAGAAGTTCTTCTTTCACATTACCATTTACTGTGTGGACAAAAAAGATGCAATTTCCATTTTATCAACAATGTTTCTGAACTGTGAACCATGTAAAATTAACCCTCAGTGTTTGCTTATACAAAGTCGGGAAAGACGTAAGGAATTAAAATATAACTTCAGTGTAGCACTACACAGTTGCTTGTGAGGAAAAGGAAAGATTACTTACAATATTCAGCAACAAGCTTTGGAATTCTGCATGACTGGGGAGAGACGTAAACAACGATCCCTGGATTCTTTTGGGCAAATTCAGTCACACCATCCTCAATGTACTCCCTGTGGAGAGATGGAGGAAATGAAATAGCCATGCACTTTACTGGGAACACTATCTAATACAGGGTAGAGCCTCCCTTTTGTAGCTCATCAGGGTTGCATTCTGATGAGCATAAAAGCATAACACACTTGTAAAGTGTTTATTGGAGTTACCACAGCCTTTCTGATAGCTCAAACCAATCTGGAAAATCTCCATTGATTTCTCTCATCAGTAATGTGTTTCTGTGTTGTTGACACTCGTTGAAGATTTTTTTCATTACTGCACCATTATGAATAAAATCTAGAGACTGTTCGTGTCAGAGTGGATTTTCTCCAGGAATTCTGGTTTCCTCTTACATTTCAAAGACTTGCATGTTAGGTTAATTGGTGTTTCTAAAGAGCCCTTGGTGTGTGTGCACACTATGATTGATTGGTGCCCTGTCTAGGGTTGTTCCTGCCTTGCAACCAGTGTCGCTGACTAGGCACCGGCTCTCCCTGACCAGGATAAGCAGGATAAGAGAATGAATGAATTAATGGACTGCTTTGTGAAAATCTCAGTTCATTTCAATCATGTGAAAAAAATAGGACACTCCATGAATACGTTCTTCTTTTTGAACACATTTAAATCTATGGATATTTGAGTTTCATTTGAACAGTATTCAGAGATGGAGTTTATATAACTAAAGAAAGAGAATTGTACTTTTAGAAATATTGTAAAATGTAACAAAAATATTAATTTCTTGTGAGGTAAAACGTTGGGATATGCTATGCTGATATTTCCCGCTTTGGATGCTGAAATAACCTTAATTAGACGTTTCCTCTGACTATCTACCATTCTCTGACATTGACTGCCCATTTTAACCCCCCCAGAATCTCAATAGGATTAAAACTCTATTAACAGACTCAACTAACTAATCTGCAAGGCGTCGGAGGTGTCGGAGAGGAGGATGCTGTCTAAGCTGTAAACTATTATGGACAATGAATGCCACCCACTCTATGACACTCATAAAACACAGGAGCACGTTCAGTACAAGATTCATCATACCAAAATACACCACAGAAGGTCATTCCTGCCTGTGGCCATCAAGCAATTGGGCAACACTTATAATTTGATTTGAACTGCTTTGTTAAGTATATTGCATCTTTAGTGTTACAGCCACTACTTTTGTAAATTGCTCTTCATTTTTGCTAACTGATCTTCACTTAATTTAATGTATTGTATTTGATACTATTTGTGTGGAGGTGAAGCTGTAACAAGTGGAATTTCCTTTTGGGATTAATAAATACAATGGAGGAAATAAATATTTGATCCCTTGCTGATTTTGTATGTTTGCCCATTGACAAAAATATGAACAGTCTATAATTT
>JAVSBU010000022.1:3673671-3684722 GCA_033118015.1 Loricariichthys derbyi
TATATAAACTTTTAATAGTATATTGATGACCTAAACATTATACAGTAAATACTAACTTTTGCTTGCAAATCTTGGCTGACGTTGGACTGAACATTTTGTCAGTTGTTCCTTGTAGTTTTTGTTAATATCTTTTCTCAGGTTGTACCTAACTTTCCATATATGCTTATGTACAGCATGTTGTATGAAATATTGTCACCTTTTCTTACTTGCCAAGTTTGGACCAGAGGAAATATTATGGTAATATATAATACTACAGGATTTAAAGAGCTTGTACCTGCTCTAATCTATGCTGCTGGAGGAGTTCTGAAATGTTGCTGTCTATTGCCTATTGGAAATTTGGGAGGAAGCGGGGACCTTGACTGTACTGTAGACATGCTTTTGGATAATGTTGTTTTGGTTGAATTCATATGATTAATGTAAAACTGCTAATGGAACCATACTCACAAAATTCAAGTGTTAACTGTTACCTTCAATATGAAAACAGTCCAAAGCCTATAGACCACATGACCACAAAACGATGGGCTGATCACACACATTTTGTGTTTGTGTTTTGGCTGTTTTAACTCTAGGACAGTTTAATGCCATGTGACCAAATCAATCCAATGTATCATATGAAGGCAAAGGAGAGTCGAGTTGCTCTTGTGTGATTGTTTTTTATTTCAGAATTAAGCATTCTTTTGTATTAAGCAGTTCTTCATTCATTCATTTTGAGAGTTTACTCAAAAGAACTTTTCTTTGAAAAGCACTTTGGCATTGGATTAATATCAAATCAGTGTTTCTGATGATAAGAGAAGATTAGGATAGATTGTATTTGCCTGGCAATTATCACCACACAGGCTTTTAAATGATCATTTAAAACGTCTTTTAAAAATGACAAAGATTGATCCTCAAAGCTCATCTGCATCCATTTCATCTTAGTAATTGTGGCATATTAGCCCAGCCAGATGGTGACAGATCGGACTGAGATTGAGCCCGAAAGGAGTCATTGTTTACTTATACTTCTGAAAAAACTTTGTCTCTTCTGTCCTCATCAGTAAAAAAATGCTTGTCAAAAAATCTTAAGCAGGGACTTCACAGTCTTATAGTTACTTTTGACTTGAATATGACTGTGCTAGTGGCACTCTTCTCCCTGTTCAAAGATTCCCAAAATAATAATCTTAAGAGTGTCACAAGACATCTCCCCACATGGAGTGAGACACATCAAATAAGCCCCAGCATGCTCTCTCGTTTCTCCCAAGAGAACAAAAAGCGAGTTCTCAGGATCTTTTGCTTCATCTCCAAATGAGAGGGTGAGAAGTTAAGAGTTGGCTACATGTATAGCGCAACTGCTGTGTATTTATATGCAACATGGCAGGTCAGACCGCAAATGGCAGCTCTGCTTTGTTTATTGCTATAAAATCTTGCAGAGATAAGAGCAGACTTTCTGCTTTAAAGGATAAGATGCAGACTTCACAGCAGTCATTCTTTTTTGCAATTTTATTTTATTTAGCTTTAGTTTCATTTCCTTTTATTTATTTTAATTTTAGTTTGAAATGTTTGAATTAGTATTAAGTTGAAGTTGCATGTTTTTGGTTTTTGCTTAATTTTTTTGAAAAAGTATTTTCACAGAAGGATTTTTATTTACTAAAATAATATTGCTCCACAGTAATTCATGATGTGTTGTTTATACTGTGTCTTCATGATGTAGTTTTAAAATGAGGATGTAACTGATCAAATTTTTATATTTGGTGCTCAATACTCATTGAGATACCAATTGTTGCTGTATCAGATGTAACCACTAATTCACAGATGACTTTTACAAAGGCCCCATTGTTGCACTGTATAAAGAAAGGCAGTCATTTAAAGTACATTATGGTTCTGGAAAATAAGTGAATGGCAGTGCTAATTAGATGTAGGGAGTGTGTGAGCAGGCCCTAATCTGCTGCTGAAAACATGTATGATGTGCCATGCTGGTGTAAGCTAAAGCCTCATGCACTGGAAAAAGATGAGGAACCTAAAAGCTTGTCCTTCTGTATTTGAGCAGTGCTGCAGGCACTGTCACTCTGTCCCTAGCAGAATGCATGCCACTCTATCTGCCATGGCAGACGGAGCGCCCATTCTGCCAGAGCTCTGTATGTGTGCCAGGGATGGATTTATGAAGATGTCAGATGTGCTCCATCATTTCCATTGCAAGATAATTAAAATGAAATGGTGAAGGAACTGACAGAAGAAGAATGGGTTTTACGGGGCATACATAATAAAAACAGTTGTTATTTTGTTTAAAGTTTGCTGTAGGGAATGCTTATCAGAGTTCGGAAATTTTTTCACCAGTTTTAGGTGTTCAAGAATTAAATTCCATATTCAGCTCCAGCAAATGTGGGTTTGGTGTTTTTTTGTGCTATTGTTTATATTTTTGTTTCTCATTCAGTGGCTTATTAAACTATACAACAAATCCTTTTAATCCATAAAATAGGTTGACCTCGTATTACATTACATATGCTGATTTCAAATAATTTTTTGAATTAGAATCAGGTATGGTTTACATTTCAATTACATTTTTTGCATTAATTGTGTATATACATAAATAAGGCTTTTATTGTGCTTAATATATGTGTAAATTTCTAAAATGTAAAACAAACTTACAAAATGTACAATTTGTATAACAATGTCTTATACTCTGTCTGCTTTCTCATTTTCTGCTTTTAAAATAGTTTTCATACACTGTGCTGCAGTTTTAGCAGGTATGCAGCTAATGTTGAGTAATTGCCACCATTCCATGTTTGTTACATTAGTTTTTTCATGCTGTGGGCTAGATATCTATTTACCTGAAATATTTTATTGTTATTAATTACTTTACCAACAAAAATTTCTGTTGCAAATTTTTTTTTTGAATAAAGTAATGTAAATAATGCCAATGTATACTGATAAACTAATGCAAATGATTAAAAATAAGCAAATAAAAAGTTTTAGAATCTAGAATCAATCAGGCACAGACATTCATTCTTTCATTAATTAATTGTCCTCTCTGTTTATCATAGTCAGGGTCGAGGGAAAGCCAGTGCCTAGCCGGCGACACAAGGGGCAAGGCCATCATGGGGCACATTCACTCACACACTCATACACTAAGGGTACTTTGGAAGCAAAAATTAACCTAACATGCATGTCTATTGAATGAGGGACTAAACCGGAGTACCTGGAGAAAACCCATGCAATCATAGGGAGAACATGCAAACTCTAAACAGTGGAGATCATGGTCGAACCGGGGATCTCAGAGGTGTGAGGCTGCAGTGCTAACCACTGCAACACTGTGCCACCCCATAGCCATTCAGCTACCCTAAATATATAATCACACATGATGCCAACATTTTTGGTCCTTCAGATTTTCCATCAAAGCAAGGGTGTTCAAGACAGTAGTTAGTGACAAGTCTATCAAAAGAAATCGTGAGAAGTTGACTTGATCAATTGTTGATTTTGATGCCCCTGACTAGTGTCAGCACCTTGTGATAATGAAATACATGATTTTTGCAGAAATAAATAATAGACAAAGGGTCTCTCCCTGTTGTTGTGTAAGCTTCTGAGTTTGACTGACTGCACATTCTCTTAGCTCTCTGGTAGGGCTCATGAGCAGATATTTCATTCACTTCTTGGGAATTTAGACTGGTCAATAAACAGAATTTATTTTCATCGGCAATACCTGAAGATTCAGGGATTTTTTTTTTGTTAACCCTTTAGAATTTTTTTGTTTGTACATACTGTATCACCTAAAATTTTAAACAAATGAGATTAAAATATTATACTTGGTTACTTGTTTATTGAGGAAAAAGATCAATACAGTGGTGCCTCTGTTCTCATACTGAGCGAATTTCTCACATAAGGAATGATGTAAATGAAATGAATCTGTTACAGACCCCCACAAAACCACACTGTGCAGTGGTGCTTGAAAGTTTGTGAACCCTTTATAATTTTCTTTATTTCTGCATAAATATGGCCTAAAACCTCATCAGATTTTCAGACAAGTCCTAAAAGTAGATAAAGAGAACCTAGTTAAACAAATGGCACAAAATATTATACTTGGTCATTTATTTTTTTGGGGGAAATTATCCAATATTATATATTAGTTAGTGGCCAAAGTATGTGAACCTTTGCTTTCAGTATCTGGTAACCCCCCCTAGCGACCCCCGAACCCCTGGGACAATAACTGCAATTAAACATTTCTGGTTATTGTTGATCAGCCCTGCACACCGACTTGGAGGAATTTTAGCTCTCTGGGATGTTGGTGGGTTTCCTCACATTAATTGCTCACTTCAGGTCCTTCCACACCATTTTGATTGGATCAAGGTCAGGGCTTTGACTTGGCCATCTCAAAACATTAACTTTATTCTTGGTTTTTTTAACCTTTTCCATTGGTTTGATTTTCCTGATAGGCAATATTGAATCATTTTCCTCAATAAACAAATTACCAAGTTTAATATTTTTGTCTCATTTGTTTAACCAAGTTCTCTTTTTCCACTTTTAGTACTTGTGTGACTATTTATGCAAAAATATAGAAAATTTTAAACGGTTCACAAACTTTCAAGCACCACTGTATGAGGCATTATATGCATTAATGGAGTCGTATTGTATAGGTGCTCCCTGATTTACGATGGTGACACATTCAAACAAATCCATCATAAACTAAATGTATGATGAACTGAGGAGTTTAATCTATACTGTATTATAGCCTAGCATACCTTATGAACATGTTTAAATGCTGCCACCTGGAAACCCAGCATATGCAGGAGATTGTGGCACTGCGCAGTGGTTATCTGTTTGAGTGGTATCACTAATCTACTTAGGACCCATGGTGACTTATTTGCATTTATTAATAATACTGTACAGTACTGTAATGTTTCAATGATGGGATAAGGTTCTTATGCTGGAACACTTTTTTTCTTTCTCCAGACATATCACTTCTCATTGTATATGTAACATGTTATACCACCGTGGTCAATTGTTTTAAATAATTATATTTATAGTAATAATTGTTATTAGTCCAGTATCCTATATACAGTATATACACATTTTTATATGTTAAACCTGCCAAACCAATAATGGCCCATAGGTTGCTTTTGCTTATCATGAATTGATGTGGTTTTTCTAATTACAATGTGTATGGTGTAATCTCTTCTAACAGAATATCTGTTAAGAACCAGAAGTATCATAAACATGCCTAATGACTGTATTGATGCAAAAAAGTCAACTGCAAGCTAATGGAGCAAAAAAGCATTCTGATTACCGCAGTAAATATTTTATTGTGTTGAGGGATAGAAGTGAAGAAAAATGTCTGACACATTCTTTGTTTCATGTAAGCTTCTAAAGTAGATACATAGGCTACTTACTGGAGGTCAGTCATCACTGACACTTCCCATTTTGGCCTGCAGATACTCATACCAAGGGCTAATGTATGTGTAGTTTCAGGGTTAGTCAGGGGATCACACCATTGTGAGGCCATATAAAAAACAGGATGAAATTGTTTGGAACTTAAAATAACAAAACTTGTAGTTATAGATATATTTACAATTATATTCAGGGGAGGGTGCTCTCTGTTCTTCCCAGGAACATGGAATCAGGACCACAGTGTACTACCTGTACTTTCTGCCTATGTGAAAGCAAATCAAATTTGGGCTCTTCATTTTGCTCAAGGCGATTTGGAAATTATTTAGAGGACCTGTCCTAGTAGGGCTACAAGGTGTCTTTCCATCATCAGCTTCTCTCCTTCCATCTCTGCGCTCTCTCAGTCTCTCTCTGTCTCAATAGGAGGATAATCAATTATCAAGCAAGATTTGACCAAGGGGAAATTGTTAAATGTCAAAGCATTCATGAAATGTTTTGTCATAATAATGTTGCTTGCTATTAGAAGTACATTATTATGATTATGATATTTGGGTACAATAATTTTGTTATAATCTATTTAAACCCAAGCCATTAAATAGTCTAGTATTAAGCTAAATATATACAATATTATCATATATACTATAACTTGCTTTCTTCACTAAAGTTAAAATATTTAAATATATTTTTATTGGAAATGCCCTTATCCAGAGCAACTTACAATTTTTATACATTCTCACAATCCAAGCAATTGTGGGTTAAGGGTCTTGCTCAAGGACCCAACAGTGGCAGGTTATCAGAGGTGGGATTTGAACCCTGTACTTTCTGGTCCATAGTCTATACTGCTAGCCAAATTAATTATGTAAGAAAGAATAGGGTAGGGGAAGGGAAATACTGCAATTCAGAGAGTTCAAAAACTAATGTAGAAATGCAGATGCACATTTTTTTAGCCATTTAGGGTTTTGCACTAGTAATAACTCACAATCTTCTCTCAAACCATTACCTGCAAATATATAAATTCAGAGAAACATTTTGTTCAAATGAAAAGCTTTGCATTGTATTATATGCATTCCTGCACTAGTTCCACTGAGGTTCCTTTTAGTTTCCTGTCAGTAGAAAAAAAGAAACAAAATTGGACAGGAAATGACAGCTTTATCTTTGAGGTGATATATTCATCACAGCTCCCTAAAGTATAAAACTGGGTTTCCTAGCCTGTGATTTAGCTTTTCTTTATAACTCTTTATAAACTCTTGGTGTTTACTGACACATGAGAATACAGGTTTCAGTGATTTTTCTTTTTTATCTGCTCACTCAGAACAAGCATGGAATTTCTTGTGCAACTTCAGTAGAACCCATTGAATATACCTGGAACACCACTGCAAGACTGCCATCAGGCACAGCCATTTAGCTATCCTAAATATATAATCGCACCTGATGCCATTTTTTTACTTCTTCAAATTTGCCATCAAAGCAAATGTGTTCAGACAATAGCTAGTGACAAGGGCGTCAAAGGAAAAGGTAGGAAGTTGACTTGATCAATTATTGATCATGATGCCCCCGATCAAAGTGTGGGTGCTTTGTGATAATGAAATACATGAATTTTACGGAAATAAATAATAGACAAAGGGCCTCCCTGTTGTTGTGTAAGCTTCTGAGTTTGATTGACCGCCTGCACGTTCTCGTCATTCCCTGGTAAAACAGATCAAAGGCAGGCTCTTCTTTTCGCCCAAGGCCACTTGCAATTTATTTAGAGGCCCTGTGCTGCTGCCCCAGTAGGTACTGCTGCTAGACCGAACCACTCAGGGTAATCAGGGCTTTGAGGTGTCTCTCCATCATCACCTTCCCTCATTGCCTCTCTCTCTTTCTCTCTCTGGGAGCTAC
Organism: Loricariichthys derbyi; assembly: GCA_033118015.1. Classification (NCBI taxonomy): domain Eukaryota; kingdom Metazoa; phylum Chordata; class Actinopteri; order Siluriformes; family Loricariidae; genus Loricariichthys; species Loricariichthys derbyi. The sequence continues at coordinate 3,680,902 of JAVSBU010000022.1, forward strand.
TCACATTTTGGTAAGAGGATAAGTAATTTTCAAGCTTAGAAAGATTTGACCTTGGGGAAGTTTATTGTGTACTTCTATTGTATGACAAAACAACCATGAAATATTTTATCTTGTCATAAATATGTTACTTGCTATTAGAAGTGCATTATTCCACTGAGACAAAACAGCACTACTTTAAAGACAGTTGCAATGCTACAACTGTAAACAACTACAAAATACTCAACAGTGGTGAAACCGTGTGTAATGCGATTGTAATCATTTTCAGTGATTCATCTTTTACTCTCGATGTAATATGTCACATACCAAGGGATGACATAATATTTGAATTAGTTCAAATTAAAGTCATACAATAAAAACAAACTTAAAAAAAAACAATTAAATATTCAGAATCTAGATAATGTATAGGCACTATGTTACAATCTTTCTAAACCTAAATTAATTAACCATTAATTGAGATAACAATGAAATAAATATATACAATACCATCAAGTATAGGGTGCTATCTTCAATAAAATGAAAGACTAATTAATTTTTTTATTTAATTTTTTGCTTTTTCCCCCAATTATCCTGGTTGGGGGACGTTCTGGAGCCTACACCATTTCACATTCACAGAGCACAGGTGCTACCATTCAGTGAATTACTGTACCTTGAAATGATTAGCGGTACTTGTTAATTGTCTGGTGGCTGCCAGGCCACCCACATAACCTGATTGGGTCCAACACAAAAAGGCAAGTAGGAGCCATCTTGTGGGCTTACCCCATACAAGGTTACAGATGTGAGTCAAGTGTAATGACAACTGGGGGAAAGCATGAGATGGAAAGATTTGAATGTACTTGACCTTGTAAATGGATACTGGCTGATGTGGAACATCACTTCATTGCCAGGGAAAGAGCCTGAATTGGTGTATGAGTTGGACAAGTATGAATGAGATATAGTCAGCCTGACATCTACTGACAACATTGGGCCCAGTAACTTCTTCTTCTGGAGTGGTCTTTTTCCTTCTCCAGAGTCCCAAGAGATTATGTCCCCAGGCAGGTGTAGAGATACTCAGAAGTCCCTTTTCCATGCAATGAGAGTTTGTCCCAGTAGTTAATAGAGTTGTCTTCAAAGCACATTGAGTCTCAAAGAGGAGAACTCTGACTGTTGTTTGTGGGTACACACCAAACAGCAGTTCACAATACTAAGCCTTCTTGAAGTAGATGGAGCAGGTGTTCAAGAAAGTACCTTCTACTGACTATATTTCTACTGGGATTTTCAGCACTCATGTTTTAAACGGTGGTGATAACTTGAAGTGCTTGACTGGGAAGAATAGCTGCCTTGATCTAAACTTATGTGGATGTTATCTGAGATGTGGTGAGAACTGTTATTAGACTTCTCTGCAAGTCCCCAAATGTCAACAACACACACCATGTTCAAACAGTGCTGCTCATAAGTGTACTTCATACCAAAGAGCCTTGGACTAAAGGTTGGTTATCAGTTTTTTCATAGTGTTATCTGACTTGAGGTCATACAGGTACATATCAAAACAATAAAATATCATGATAAAGTTCAATATTTTTGTCACTCATTTCAGAAAGTGAAACCTATATAATATATAGATTTATTACACACAGTGAAGCATGTCAAGCCTTTATTTCTTGAAATTATGAAGATTGGGACTTATAGATAATGAAAACCCAAAATTCAGTGTCTCAAAAAATTAGAAAATTACATAAGATCAATTAAAAAGTATAATTTACACAGATATGTCAGGCTTCTGAAAATATGTTCATTTCTATGCACTCAATACTTGGTTGTTCCTCCTTTTGCATGAATTGCGTGGTATGGAGGTGATCAGCCTGAGGCACTGCTCAGGTGTAATAGAAGCCCAGGTTGCTTTGATAGCAGCTTTCAGGTCACCTGCATTGTTGGGCCTGGTGTCTCTTCCTCTTTCTCTTGCCAATAGCTGATAGATTCTCTATGGGGTTCAGATCAGGCAAGTTTGCTGGCCATTCAAGTACAGTAACACCATGGTTATTGAACCAGCTTTTGGTACCTTTGGCAGTGAGGGCAGGTGCCAAGTCCTGCTGGAAAACGAAATCAGCATCTCCATAAAGCTTGTCAGCAGAAGTAATCATGAAGTGCTCTAAACTTTCCTGGTAGATGGCTGTGTTGATTGTGAACTTCAGAAAACACAGTGGACCAACACCAGTAGATGACATGGCTCCTAAATCAAACCTGACTGTACAATCTTCATACTGGACTTCAAAAAATTGTGGATTCTGTGCCTTTGCACTCCTCCTCCAGACTCTGGGAGCTTGATTTCCATATGACATGCAAAATTTATTTTCATCTGAAAAGAGCATTTTGGACCACTGAGGAACAGTCCGGTTCTTTTTCTTCACAGCCCAGGGAAGATTTCTGATGTTGTCTCTGGTTCAGGAGTGGCTTTACACGAGGAATGTGACATTAGTTGCTCATGTCTAGGATTCATCTGTGTGTAGTGGCTCTTGATCTCATGTAATATTCTCATTTTCCGAGACACTGAATTTTGGGTTTTCATTATCTGTAAGCCACAATAATTAAAATTTCACGAAACAAAGGCTTGAAATGTGTAATTAATCTATATAATATATGGATTTCACTTTCTGAAATGCGTGACAAAAAATATTTAACTTTATTAAAACTTTTTCAATATAATTTATAAAGCGTATAATGAAAAACATTTTCATTACAATTCTAATTTTCTTTAGATTTACCTGTATGTTCTGGACACTCAGGTGAAAAGAAATTTCTTTTGGACAGCCAAGTTGAAGAAAGAGGCATTTCAGGTTGGTTTCAGGATCTCCTAATTCAATTATCCATTTAAGTATTGATGGGTTAGAAAGGCAGCAATAAAGGCAGTTGTTGAAGTAAGATCAGTCATGGTAGGACTTTGGAGAGGCAATGAATAAAACTTTAGGCTGTGTTAAGGAGAGGTGGGAAGGTGTTGACCTCTACAATATTACTGAGTGTACAATTTTAAGAACTCCTTAACTGCGAAGACATGCCCTTGTTTCACATGGCAGTGTCAGAAATCTCTTGTGGGTTGCTTCCACCACAATGACTTCTCCAGCACATCCCAATGTTTCTTAATAGGGTTCAGTGGACTCTGTGGTGGCCAATCCATGTGTGAAAAATGATGTCTCATACTCCCTGAGCCACTCTTTCACACATTTGAGGCTGATGAATGCTGGCGTTACCGTCTTGGATTATGCCTGTGCCATCAAGAAAGAAAAAATCCATTCATGGAATAACCTGATATTTCAGTATATTCAGGTATCAACTGACCTCATTCTTTGGGCACATAACATTGCTGAACCTAAACCTGACCAACAGCAGCAGCAACCCCAGATCATAGCACTGCTCCCACAGGTGGTGAGTCAGGCAGTGTGTGTAACTGTTCTTATGTGCTTGAACTCATTCTTTGGGCACACAAGATTGCTGAACCAACTGCAGCAGCAAACCCAGGTCATAGCACTGCCCCCACAGTGAAAGTCAAAGTCAAATTTATTTGTATAACACTTTTTACAATGAAGCATTGTCTCAAAGCAGCTTTACAACTTATGTTATTCCCAATTTGAGCAACAGTGGCAAGGAGAAACTCCCTAAACATTAATAGGAAAAAACCTTGGGAGGACCAAGACTCAAAAAGGGCCCATCCTCCTTGGGCTTAAAGGTATAGGTACAGTAGGGTTACAGAAACACCTTAAAACAAACGAACGAAAAGTCAAAGTCAAATTTATTTGTATAGCTCTTTTTACAATGGAGCATTGTCTCAAAGCAGCTTTACAATTTCTGTA
>JAVSBU010000022.1:3739105-3751486 GCA_033118015.1 Loricariichthys derbyi
ATATATAAAGTTGCTTAAATTTAAAAAAAAAGAATATTTTTACAATGTTAAGAAAAAGAAAATATTTCAAAAAGGGACAACATACAAGATACAACAAGCAATCTCTAAAGCAATAAATACTACTGGTCCTAGCGTTGTGACATTTTGTATCGAATACCCCGATTCCTCCCCCCCCAAAACATTTGCCCAACATTCCTCCAACTGAGTCGATCACCCCCAACCCACCTCAACCCCCTCCCCAGGTAAACAATGACAAAAATAAAATAGACAACGCAATGGAACAATGAATATTAACACAGTCACCCCTCCCCCAATATTTCTGTACATTTAAACAAGAACAAGTAATATCACAATTTAAGTTGTTCCTCAGTTGCAGAAGTGGGTGTTTCCACAGTCCTCGTGCCCTCCAGTCTTGAGCAGGTGTAAAATGATTGGTTCACAAGCTCGTATTTAATACAAATAATAAAGAAGAACCAACTGTTTTAAAAAAGGGCTCACTGAATCTTCACCTAAAGTATTATATCTGTCTTTTTAACATGTATGTCAGTCTACATAACAGGTTTGCATTTTTTCTGTTGTATAGTAAAAAATGGAAAGAAGTCTTTAATTCTGGCAGACTTACATAGGTATACTCTACAGCTCATTTTATTTTATCTTCAATATTATAATAGTCATTTACTTTTGATAATGACAGGTCAAATATTGACCAATGAACTTCGATAAAAGAACTAACTAATTTCCAAAGCCATATGGGACAGAAAAAGAGAGAACACAGGAGAAAGCTAGAGAATCAGAGCCAGTTTTAGCCTAGTCAATAGACTTGGTTACGAGCGAAAGTGGTTGTGTAGGAGCAGCGCTGGGCAACAGAGAATGGGAATGACACACCGATGTTGGCTGAGAAGAGGCGGAGCTTGAAGGCCGAGACGACGATACGTCCGAAGGGTCCAAAGAGCCATTATGGGCTGGGCCTGGCGTTTTGCCTGCCCCTGAGTTGTCCAGCAGAGCTAAGGGCGGAGGCATGGATAGGTGGTGATGTGGATGGTGCAAGGACGAAACCAGGGGACCCTGTTTCATAGACAGTGAGAGAGGTTGCATTTGTTCAGTCTGTGGTTTGGACTCGTTCGAAGGTAGAGAGGAGGGGACCATGGAGGGGGAGGATGGGGGTGAGTCTGGTAAGCTTCCATCTGAAGAGGGAGGACTGACACAGCTGCCTTCACCTTGAATGTAGCGAATGCACTTCTTTTTTCTCCTGTAAACAGAGAGCAGGTTTGTTAAACTCCTACGTAACCTTGGCCATGCTTTCTAACTTGATAGTAGGCTAGCACCCAGTTAAGTTGTAGCACCCAGTCAAATGGACATCCTGTATCTTACGATGTTTTTTTAAAAACGTATGACTACAGGCCAAGTTCACTGTGTAACACTGAGCAAACACACAGCTTTCAGCATGAATTAACTTGAGCTTATTTTAGATGGGTAACTTCTGTAAGGTAAGACATAAAAGCTGGGTGTTACTACTTTCTGAATACAGCAATTCAAATAGATGAGCAGCTGAGCGCTAGCTCTCTGTCACTGACTCCCTTATACCTTCGATTCAACATGAGACATGCAACGGAAAAAAGAGAAAACATGGAGGAGAAATAGATCAAATATACAAAGATGCCAGATGGATGGGGAAATTGATGACAAAAACCACTACGATAAAGAATTTGGAAGAGGAACTACCTTCAGGGCTCAGAGGGACACAGCCAAAGAGGTGAACACAACATCTTTTGTTTTCTACTACTAGGATAACACGACGAGTTCGAAACAAAGAACTTCACCCCGACGCAACAAACCGCAAGGGACCCATCCAGTTTACACATCAGCTTGAATTATTACACTTCTCTCTTTCCCTTCTTTTTTCATGCATCTTTCCTGTTTTTTTTCTGCATGTTCCTTGGGGGGGAGTTCGGAAGGAGAGGTAAGAAGGTTAGAGGAGATGCGCTACTCTCAGCCTGCCCCTAAGACATGTGTAAGAGTGTTGTGCATAGAGGTCACGCCGCCATGTTTGCATTTCTGCTCGGGTCAAGACCCTCCCTCGTCTGCTACGCCTACGGCCAGCCATTCCAGTCAGCCACACGGGCAAACACTACAGCACCAAGCCAGTACGCCGAGAGGGGTGGGAGAGGAAGCGAACGCAAGAGACACAAAATATTGAATTTGAGTGTAAGAGAGTGAGATATTTCCAAAGTCTCCTAGGTGCCCAGATACATAGCCCGATTTAAATTAAGAGGAGAGAAAAGATAAACCTTAGTTGGGGTGGGGGGGGATTGGATGGGGTTAGAGCTAAAACCTCAGTCTACGTTGACCCAACATGACCTGACCCTGTACCCCCCCGAAAAGAAGACTCACTACAGTGCCTAAAGGGTAAGTTCAACGATTCTAAAACAAAGACAAACAGTTGTGAATTAGATACAAAAACGCATGGGGAGCTATAGAGTAAGGAAAGGTGGAGTTTAACTTTTAACAAAAAGAATGAAGAGTCACGTTTCTTGTTCAAATCCAGGTAAGGATTGTTTCTTAAGTTATACCCCTGCCTGGTCTTATGCACGTATAGGTTTAAGACAAAAGTGCAAGAGGGAGGCGGAGAGACATACAGACTGTTGAGGAGACAGATGATGAGAGAAGGGGATGAGAAGAGAGAAATGCATTGCACTGGAGAAAGAGGTAGACAAACATACCCTGTACAAGCAAAAGACATGCAGAACTTTACATATATGTGTTTTTGTACAGGGTCATGAAGAAGCACCTTCTGTGCCTTCAGGATCAGCGATATGTCAACACAGATGGAAACTGAAGCCTGTTCTATCGTGGGTAAAAAATGAGCCAGATAATAGGAAAGAGTTGACGTACGGAGGATTTCAACTCATGGACAGTATTAGTATAGTTTTCTTGTGAAATGTTGCTAAGTTGAAACCCCCTTTACTAAGTGAGCTGCTCTATGTAGACCCCAGACACACTCCGGAGAACAGCACTGCATCAACTGTCTGTCAAAAAGCTGCAAACAAGTTAATATCCATTTTTAAGAGTCCTATCGATCCTAAAATATCTACCCTTGTTCCTTATTGATTCCTGCCTCTCTGAGGGAATTATGCTAGATCCATCTTTCAGGAAACTGAGCCAAGTGGGGTCTTTTAACCTCACCGCTCCCTAAATAATAGGCACAATTACCACAGTTTCTCCCTGTGCATAAACACCCACTGAGTGTGCACAATGCTGCGGGGGGGACAAACACTCAGTTCTACGCTTTCCATATCTGCTGCTAAAATTGGAACTCTGAATTGTTCTAATGTTAAGCTTTAATCACAACTGAATATCAGCCAGTATGAATGAGTTTGTGAAATTAATGGATAGAAGGCTCATTAGTAATCTGAGCCAACTCTGAGGTGAAAATGACCTGCAAACAACAAACACGGTGTGAAAACAGAACGTCTGACGGTGCCTGGCATTCGTGATGAGGGGAGAAGATGGAGGAAACACAAGTGTGACACAGAGAAGGGTATTACTTAGAAACAAATACCTACCATAAACATATTTCCAATTCAAAGACTGCTTGTGTTAGGACAGAAAGACAAGAGTTTGGGACTGAGTAAAGGGTTATCAGAGAGGAAGCGAGTTGAGGAGTGAGGGAAAGAGGCTACATCACAACAAAATTATACAAAAAGTCAATCAAGGCTGCCATGATGGCAGAGACATACCAAAGGGCAGAAAGTGGATAATTCGCACTAATGTAGTGTAAAAATAGGGTAAAATGTTGGCTGTATAAACCTGACTTTTTGTAATTGTTTGTTGTTGCTGTATTGGCAATAACAGACTATCCATGACACACAATCTTAGCCCAGATTAAATATCAGAGGCCTGATAGACCGCAGTCGAACCACTTTCTGCCCCAGGAGTTCAGCTGCTCTAAAACAGTCAGTAAGGAACAGACATTTGACAAACATACACAGATAGAAGGGACAGAGCAGGAAACATGGTAGACGTGATAAGAAAAATAAACTCTTCATTTTTCATAAACCTTATTAATGATCTATATCTTTCCCAAGAGTGCCTCTTGGAGTATACCTGCAGGGTTTGCACCATAAACTGAGTTGGTCAAGCCCGAACAAGGCACGGCACTTCTTAGGGGTATTTGCATCTGTTAGCCAAAAGGGTAGACACAAAAACACAAGAAAGAGAAACAGACAGATGTCATTTGGACAAACATGGCATGTAGCTATAGCATAGGTTTCAGCATGGGACACTGGCAATGTACCTCCCCAAAAACTTACCCGCAGATTCCAATCCCAACCCCTCTCAGCCACAGCCCCTTCTCTGTGATAGCGTCCAAATAAAAAAAAAACCCATTTCTACAGGAACCGTATGGTGTAGGTTCACTGAGCACATGTACATTTCTCCAAATGGTGACAAAACTTTGTTTGAATGCATTAACAAACACACCAATTCACACACTCACGGAATTCATAGAGGATCACAGCTATTTGCAAGACCCAGCATCAAAGTGATTGTTCCACAAGTGGAAGAAGCAGCTGATTGGTAGCGTAAGGGGTGGCGTGGAGAGAGAGAGGAAGAGTGATTTGGAGAGCCAGAAAAAGGGAGGAAATGCCAGTGTGAGTTTTCCCAGCTGTCACCTGCTCTAGCATACCTGCCAGCACACCAGATACACACCTGCATGGGCCACACCAGTTATTCTGCTGATCGAGCCCAAACCGTGCACGACACTTCTTAGGGGCACTCAGGTCTGAGCCGATGAAGAGAGAGGAAGCCAGCAGAGGAAAAGAGGAAAAACCAAAATTGGAGAGAGGGAGGGAAATAAAACGGAAACCAATGAATCTAAATCACTCTAGATCATGGAATAGCAATATTATTTCTCCCCATATACAGATAAAAATCTATCACGTTGTGCAGTAGCAAGATTTCCCATTCATGTTAGCATTTCACATAATAGTTTCAAAAGTGAAGGAAGCAAACTGATATAAAAGAAACTGAGTAAGAAAGTAAACCAAGGAAATAGCATGAATAATAGAATGCATGTCTGTTGAAAGTATGGAAACAGCATGTACAGATTCGAATATTACGTTTGCCGTGCATGCCTACCATATTTTTTTTAAACGGAGGAGAAGTGGGTCAGAATCAGCAGCGTGTTAGTTAGTTGCAGCCAGTAAAACATAAGGTCAGAGAGTGAAGCGTGGACCTGCGTTCATCAACCCCTCACAATCTGTGGGTGTAGATGAAGGCAGGAACAAGACAGCACCAAGCAGACATCCAGGCAAACTATGAAGCCAGCAGATTAAGGAGGTTTACCCCGATAACATCGCTGGTTATTCTTTGCATTTGCTTTTCTTTGGTACAAATACACTGCAAGTTTTTGTTTGCCAAATTGGATTTGTTTTGTTTGCTTTTATTTGTGCTGGACTTTTATGTGAAATAATATAATGAGCAAAATAATGACATATGATAAAAATTAGAAGCAAAAGTTAAATTAAGCATAGGAGCGAAACAAAATAGGTTTCCTCTTGAAAGAAAAATAAAGAAAGTAAATCATTTGCAAATGGAACATGGAAAGATAGAGCTAGCATGAATCATGAAAAATCATTAAGCTTACAATATATACTGCACACAGACAGATAAATGTGTAATAAACTAAACAGAGAGGGGAAAAAAAGCAAGTTAGTAATTTAAGACTTAAAATGACATTAGCACCTGTAATCGGAGGGAGTGAAAGGCAAGGATTTGGAAAATATTCTCTGTGTTCTGGAAGAAAAAGAACAGATAGAAATTTCTTCAAAAAAGATTCCATGTTGGGAAAAGAACGTAAATATATATAATTATTCGTATTTCTCCTTCACATCTCACAATAAAGAATCATAAGACCATTAGAAAGAAGAATTGTCAAGGAAAGAAATCAAAGAACCAGCAAACCTCCTTAATTTAAATATATTGGTGATATTTATTAATCAAGGTCTTTATTTTAAGTACACGTTAATTGAAAGCATGCAGCAGACACAGCCCCAAATTAAAAGTGCACAGGTCAAACACAAAGCACAGGCCACTGACATGACACACACAGGGTAGCATGCTTAAATCTGGAACAGGAGCAGCTCTCAATCAGCAGCATAATTAGCACACACACACACACACACAGACACACACACTCACTCAAATACTGCTCATGGTACACTACATGCTGGAGGGGGCTGGGCCAGGAGGGATTGGGTTCGGGGGGGTTCATGCATATTCAATGTTATTAGTGCTCAATATGGGGATAGGGTGGGGGATAACAAGCACTCTAACGTGTAAATATTGCATTGGGTTGCATAACTATATACAAAATGAGGCAGGCACAAAAAAGGGGTAAAGAGGGAAAAAGCTGGACTTTTATCTTTTAAGATGTCACCCTTGTGACAGATGATGGATCTGCTCTAATATGAGACATAATTGCAGCTCACTTACCATTGCCATCTGCCTGCTGCTTTTCCCTTTTTCTCTTCTTCTTTTTCCCCTGTTGGTTAGCAGCCAAAAAAGAGAAACAGACAGGAACCTTAGTTATTATATTGCAGAAAAGGTCTAGATGTGAACTGACCACAAGTGTCTTGGTTTTTCTTATTGTTTTGTTCATGCTATGGTCCGAGGTGCAACCGAAAGATAGGAGTGTCACTGCAAGCCAGAGCACAAAGACCCGAAAGTCTTTCCCTATATTTCCCTTGGTTCAGGCCACTATTGCTTCATTCACACATACACGGTTACGGCCGGGATTAGCCTTTTCCGGATTTACCTGCAAAAATCCCGGTTAAATGAGGTGGAGTCCAGGCAAAGCAGGTCAACCTTTTTAAACGTGCGTATAGGCAGGTTATACGCATGGATATACGGTTTTTCCTGCAATTAACCAGGCCGGAAGGGAAACGGATAAAGCGGTTCATTTTCGGTAAAGCTGACGGTCAAGGCGGTATTAAGATATATAAAAGGCAAGACCGTACAAATGTGGAGGTAAGCCATACGTATATAAGGGGAGCATTTAGGAAGGTCACAAAATTTTACAAATTTAGCTTACCTTACGAACTCTTACCCGACCTACCGGTTGACTTTCATAAAGGCCGGTTGTCTTTCAGAAGGACAGGCAGGCTCTCGTCTTTCCAGGTCGTCTATACGGTCATTTCGTAATTTTATGGTTCCGGCAAAAACTCCTTGAATTATTCAACTTGTTGAATCTTTTTGTGCGACCAATATTTTTTCATGGTCTAGGCCACACCCACCACCGGTTATTTCATAAGCCTCCAGGTTTTGCAGGAATATTCCAGGATACAATTCGGAAGTTTCAGAAGGCCAAATCTTGGTTAATTCGGCCGCAACCGTGTATGTGTGAAGGTAGCCTATGTTGTGAAATGCTTGAAAAAGAAATAAAATTATTTCTGTGAGGAGAGACTATGAGAGCATTCTTTCATCTGCTTGTATATTTTTTAAAAAATCATCTCCTTGTGGCGGGCAGCTTCACAAATCCAAAGATCCCAGGTTCAATATCTCGTTTGGACTCCTGGTGTGAATTTGTATGTTCTCCCTATGACCACATGGGTTTCTTTCAGGTAATATAGTTCCTCCCATATTCCAAAGGCTTGCATTAGGTTATCTGGTGTCTCTAATGTTCCCCTGTGTGGGTCCTGTGATGGATTGGCTCCTTCTTTTGTTACCAGTTTGGTTCCCGAGAGCCTGAATTGGATTAAGTAGGCATGAAAATGAATGAATGAATGAGAGTTGTCCACAGAACCATCCAGGTCATGCTAAATCACTTAAACATTTAATAATCATCCACTTCAGAGGCCGAGTTGTACTGAACCACAGTGGCTCTTTTTTCTTTTTGCTCTTGCTAAGAGACTTCAGAGTGCAGTAGGAGTGACAGATTGGGCGGAGGGCGATTTGTCAGGCATGTGGGAAGAGTGCTGTACTCTGTCTAGTCCATAAAGTGGTGTGGTCATCTCCCATAGCTGCTGTTTCAGCGGTGAGGAGAGACATTCTCTTTCATCCGATCTGTGAGGCGTTTAGGCCCTGCAGATATTTAATTACACTGATCTGAGCTCATATTTTTTTCCAAATACTAATGAAAGCTGTTGAGAGGGCACGAGAACATGGCTGAGTACATTTATAGCAAGAATAAGCTACGATGCTTGAAGCAGTGTTTAAGGATCCCTTAAAAATGGGGTCTTATCTGTAAAAGAATGGATTTGTTTCTGGTGGCCAGTGTAGATTGAAACCTGAACAGCTAATGCAACAGCAAAATATTCCATTTGAATCCATCACCATGAAAATTATCCCTCCCACCATCAAAAAAAGAAAAGAAATGAAAGACAGAAAACTTTAAAACATACATAGTTATCCCGTGCTGACCAGCCAGGGTAGAGCTGCATGTGTAGCTGTCGTTCTTTCCTGGCAAGCTCATAGTATTTGGCCTGTTCCTCTCGAGATAGTGCATGCCACTGGTCAAACAAAGGGGGAAAAAAGTAGAAGAAAAGAATATGTTAACAAGCAGAATAACTTTTTCACAGTTGAACATTGTAGACTCTTCAGATAGTTATCACTTCATCTGCAATTCCCTTTTCCCTTAGCGACACATGACGGCAGCACTGAGGTAAGCCTATATTTAGAAAGCGGGACGTGATTTTAAACTGAAACTAACCCTTAGAACTGTTCAGAAGTGTGCCATCTTCTCCACTAAGTGAGATATACATGGATAGTGACTGTGTGTGTGGCACTGCGCCCTCACCCGTCTGCCCAAGATTTGATTGATAGCTGCGCTCTCTTTCAGCGTGCATTCTGCTACCACTTTGGCCCTCATCTCCTTCATGTACAACATGAATGCATTCAGAGGCTTCTTTATGTGCGGCTTCTTTTTTTCATCCTCCTTTTTTGCATCCTGATGTTTCCTGTAGGGAGAGCAGATATTTTAGGTCAAGGATGGGTGAAGTAATGGTTATTAAAAGCCTTGTACACATGCATGTTGATTTTGGACTTACGAACTGTTTAGTGTGCTGATGTCACTGTGAGAGGACTCCTGCTTGACGTTAGGTGTGACGATGGCAGGGTGTGGGATCCCCGTAGTGTGCAAACTGTGGTGAGGGGGCACCATGTGGGGAGGAAATCTGGAGGAGAGAAGACTGTGTAAATCGTCAGATTGGACACAGGTGAAATGGGAGCAGATAGTCAAAGCAAAACAGTACCATACGCACAATACATTTATTACACAATGCTGCTGAGAACTATGGTTTCTAATAAAAAGAGGGAAAACTGCAGATGACAAATCTTCTCAATACTAACTGAATTTTGCCATTTACCATGGCAATTTCAATGATTGCGAATATTTTGTTGCGTGCTTATCCCTTAATCCATCTCCGCTTACAAATAGATTAAATAAAACCCAATGACTGTGGCGTAGACATTAGAGAGATAATCTTTAATATGACTATGATGGTATAACCATGATTTTTCCAACAATAAAGTCATTAGCCTGAAGAAAGCCAATATAAATTGCTGTGTGTTGAATCCAAGTGAATATTTGGGCATGCATGTGTGTGCAGAACCTTATACATATCTGAGAATAGTCATAGACGAAGAAAAAAGAGAAGGAACATTATAAAAAACAGCTCATTATTGAGCCGAGTCTGGCTTCATAGCTTGGAGCCAGAATATAATGATGAGCACAAACTCACAAGGAACAACTAGTTTCTATTGGAGGTGCTCTCTGGGGACTGTGTTTACCCCAGTCTCTCCTCCTCGCCTCTCGTCATTTTCCTGACATGTTTGCATTTGTGCCATGTCATCTGCCTGCCACTGCTGAGAGGACCTATGCTATAGCCGGAATCATTACACCCACCTACTCCACCCATTTCCCTGCATACTTGTTAAAATTTCTTCTGTTCCACCATCCAATTTTCCTCCTTCTCACTGTTCCATCAATTCCCTCCACCCACCACCAGTGCCGTTTCGTTGGCAAGGCCCAAGTTATGGTTTAAACATGATGGCTTTCCCTTTGAAGTAGGGGGCATCATCTAGCTCATCAGTGCAGGACTGAGGCTGCCACCAATTTAGTCATATAGTGAGGGGGAGAAAGGAAGAGGGCAAATGGTGGGGAGATGGGATGGGGGGTGTGCTTGCGGGATGCCCCTGCAGGCTTTGTCGTCTCAATCTTTTCCCTGACCAACAGCGTGTCAGTGAGTGCCATTTAATTGCCGATTGGAGCTGCAGTCCTGTGTCTGTTTAATGTATAATGACCCTGCTGGTGAACTCTTTCTTTCCCCTTAGAAAAAGAAGGCATGTGAACGTAGGTGCAGATTTAGGAACATATCAAAGGGCAGGCATGGGCAGGGGGTAGGGGCCCTTACACTCCTTCCCGTGTCACATGGGATGTGTGACAGACCTTCACAGACTTCACCCCATTATCAAAATAATGTAACTCATTTAGTGGTTTCAAGTCTACTCTCTAAGCCTCCATAAATGTATTTTTAGGAGGCTGCTGTAGAACACAGATACAGTGAGGACTGCTACGGCGCCTTGCAAAAGTATTCATACACCTTGAACTTTTCCACATTTTTCACCACACACACACACAAATGTACTTTATTAGGATTTTGTGATAGACCAACACAAAGTAGAAAGTATGTGTGAAGTGTAAAGAAAATGATACATGGTTTTCAAAAATTTTAATAAAAAAAAATTGGAAAGTGTGCCATGCATGTGTATTCTGTACTTTGTAGGATCATCTTTTGTTGCAATTACAGCTGCAAGTTTTTTGGGGTATGTCTCTACCAGCTTTGCATATCTAGAGGCTGAAATTTTTGCTCATTCTTCTTTGCAAAACAGCTTAAGCTCAGTCAGATTGGATGGAGAGCATCTGTCAACAGCAACTTAAGTCTTGCCACAGATTCTCAACGGGAATTTAGGTCTCATCTTTCACTCTAAATTCTAACATACGAATGTACTTTGATCTAAACCATTCCATTGCAGCTCTGGCTGTATGTTTATGGTCGTTGTAATGCTGGAAGGTGAACGTCCACCCCAGTCAAGTTTGTTGCAGTTTCTAACAGGATTTCCTCCAGGATTGTCCTGTATTTAGCTCCATCCATCTTCCCACCATCCCTGACCAGTTTCCCTGTCACTGCTGAAAAAAACATTCCAACAGCATGATGCCACCACCATGTTTCACGGTGGGGATGGTGTACACCCAAGTGGACTCTACTAATTAGGTTCTAGTGAAGGCAGTTGGACATACTGGATTTTATATAGGGGTATCAGAGTAAAGGGGGTTGAATACAAATGCACACCACACTTTTCAGATTTCTATTTATCAAAAATTTTGAAAACCATGTATTAATTTTCTTTTCACTTCACACACACACACACTTGTTACTGTGTGTAGGTCTATCACATAGAATTCCAATAAAATACATTTAAGTTTAAAGTTGGTTTAACTTGAAAAACCGTGGAAATGTGCGAGGGGTATAAATACTTTTGCAAGGCACTGTACATAAACAGTTTTTGCTAAAGCACATACTGTATGTTCACTGACACTTCAGTCTTAATGCCAGGCCCTAAAAGGATCAGGTCTCAGAGTCTCTTTCTCTATGGTGATTATTATATTATAATTATGTTAATGTATGATTATAATTATGTTAATAAAGAATATTCCAAGTGACTTCTTTTAGGTGGAGGGTGACACACATGTGTGCGCTGCCCCAGTTTTTGACACAAACATGCTAAAGCACTTTCGCTGCATACAGACACACGGCTACCACCTATTAAACTATGCTAACTCAATTACAGATTATCAAAACACATTAGCTTTTCCCCAGCCCAGCACCAAGCCCATAGCCCCCATTCACCAGATTAAATTAGGCAGCACTGGAAATAGGATGATCACAATATAAAGGGCTCATTAGGGGGAATTAGCTGTCACTAAAGACCAGGTCCACTGGAGGCTGGTGAACGTGCTGTGTCTGGAGACCAACGTGCACCTGAGTGTAGATCTATAACAGAGCTCAGTCAACCACGGCAGAGTACAAACCACAGTCTAGTCTCCGTCTCTCTCTGTATCTCTCTCTCACAGACACAAATGCACACCAATGTTTATATTACAATGTCGGGAGCAAATGTCCACACAAAGATAGAAAGATCTGATTTTTTTTTTTTTGCAGGTCCGCACAAGGTAAACTGTTTTTTTTACAGAAACAGGAACTTTCTTTTGAAAAATCAAAAGATTCAAATGGTGATTTAGGTTACTGTAGGTCTCTCACACACACACACACACACACACACACACACACACACACACACACACACACACACACACACACACAC
>JAVSBU010000022.1:3876559-3890013 GCA_033118015.1 Loricariichthys derbyi
CACCAGTAGACAGACAGACAGACAGACAGACAGACAGACAGACAGACAGACAGACATACAAACAGACAGTTTTGTCTGTGAAAGAGAGTGAATAGAATAGAAGTTTAAGGGGAGGGCAAGACCAAAAGCAAAAGGTGAAAGACTAACATGGAAAATGTTTGTGGGTGGGAGAAAACTGAGCTCAGGAGGAACAGCATACCTTGGCTTGAATGACCAACTGCTCGTTTAGTTAAAGACTGTAGTTAAGATGGCTGCTGAGGGGAGCATGGCACACTCAGTGCTGGCCCAGCTATTTCAGCGCCTGGCCACAGCAACCAGTTAATGAGAGGGAATGTTGTGTTTTGGGAAATCTAATTTGAGGCCCTTGTTTGTTATTCTGGCTTTATTTTGAAAAAGGCAAGAAAGCAACGAAGAGATTGTTTTTGCACCTCTTGCCTGACATGACTGTCTTTCATGAACCTCCAGCATCTAGGATTTCATAAAACGTTGATTACAAGACTAGAAGCACCAGAAATCTATCATTAAAATGCTATTTCTGAGATCAACATTACGTTATAAGTATAATTTATTGTAAGGTCATTTTTGTTTGTTTGTGTATTTAACATTGCATCGATGGTTATTCAGGACAGAAGCAAGGTTATATTGATACCAGTCAGACACATTTAAACTGGGCCAAATTAAGACAAGCAATTAACTTAACTAAATTAACCAACAAATTGTTTTTGCAATGGTATAATAAAAATACGTAACATACTGCCCAAGATTGAACCCAAAATTTTAAAACTTTGTCAATACATAAAACACTTTACAACTGATCTTCATTCCAATCTTTGTGAGCTTTAGCCTTTTCACCCCATTGCGCTTTAAAAAAAAAAGTGGTTTCTTGGCTGCTACCATTCTGAAAAGAGCATGCCTGATCAAGCTTCGTCGGACTGTTTAAGAGTCAACTTGGCATCTCAATGAAGCTGCCAGATGCTCCTATTGCTCAATTATAAGTAGAAGTCACACTAAATACTTGCAATTTTAGACTTCAGAATCTGTTTTTGTTTTTAATTCTGCATACAAACTTTCTGTATTCTTCTGGGTGTATTCTAATGAAGAGACTGAGAAATAATTACAGCGCCTTGCAAAAGTATTCATACCCCTCGAACTTTTACACATTTTTTCATGCAACACCCACAAACTTAAATGTGATCATTGGGATTTTGTGTGATAGACCCAAACAAAGTAGCGAGTATATGTGAAGTGTAAAGAAAAATGTATAAGGTTTTCAGTATTTTTAATAAATAAAAATCTGGAAAGTGTGGCGTGCATTTGTATTCAACTCCTACTTCAATACTTTGCAGGACCACCTTTTGGGGTATGCCTCTACCATCACATCTGAAATTTGTGCCCATTCTTCTTTGCAAAATAGATCAAGCTCAGTCAGACTGGATGGAGAACATCTGCGAACAGCAGTTCTCAAATCTTGTCACAGATTCTCAATGGGATTTAGGTCTAGACTTTGACTGGGCCATTCTAACACACGAATAAGCTTTGATCTAAACATTCCATTGTAGCTTTGGCTGTATGTTTAGGATCGCTGTCCTGCTGGAAGGTGAATCTCCACCTAGTCTCAAGTCTTTTGCAGCCTCTAGCAGGTTTTCTGCCTGGATTACCCTGTATTTAGCTCCGTCCATCTTCCCATCGACTCTGACGAGCTTCACTGTCCCTGCTGAAGAACAGCACCCCCACTTGCATGATGCTGCCACCACTATGTTTCATGGTAGGAATGGTGTGGTAAAGTGTTAGTTTTCCACCACACAGAGTTTAGCATTTAGGGCAAAAAGTTCAACTTTGTTTTATTCTGACCAGAGCACCTTCTTCCACATGATTGCTGTGTCCCCTACATGGTTTGTGGCAAACTGCTAGAGTCCATGACTTAGTTGTCCTGTATTGTGGATCTCTGCAGCTACTTCAGAGTGACCATGGGTCTCTTGTGTGCTTCTCTAATTAGTGCTCTCCTTGTCTGGGCTGTCAGTTTAGCTGGACACCCATGTCTTGGGGTTGCATCTGTGCCATACTCCTTTCATTTTCAGATGATGGATTGAACAGTGCTTTGTGACATGTTCAGAGCTTTGAAATATTTTTATGACCTAACCCTGCTTTACACTTCTCCACAACTTAATCCTTGACCTGTCTGATGTGTACATTGTGTTTTATGATGCTGTTTGATTACTTATGTTCTCTAACAAACCTCTGAGGCCTTCACAGAACAGCTGTAGTTATACTGAGAATAAATTACACATAGGTGGACTCTATTTAATAATCAGATGTCTTCCGAAGGCAGTTGGTCACACTGGATTTTATATAAGGCTATCAGAGTATAGGGGACTGAATACAAATTATTTTTATTTCTTAAAAAATGTGAAAACCATTTATAATTTTCTTTTCACTTCACACATATGATGGCCTAAGACTTTTGCACAGTACTGTAGGTATATAGCCTAAATGAACGCACTTATTTTCTCCTAATCTCAGTTTAGGGAATTGAGTGTCAGTAGGCATCAATTAGTTCTTATGAGTTTTATGAGTAAATGATTCATTAGCAAGAAGCATGGCTATTTACATGGCAATGATCTGGATATTGCCATCTTTTAACTCTACAGAAATAATTGCAGAGAGTATATGTACACTTGCTCTGTTCTGACAATCTTTGATTTTACAATAATTAAAGAGAGAACAGAACGAGCTGGACTGTGTGAGCATGCACAGAGAAGCTCTTCATCTTCTGAAAAGAGCCTATCACAAATCTGTAGGCACACAAACTGCATTCAAACATCTGTCATCTATAGAAGCAACTATTCAACACCTATGAGAAACATAAATTAACATATACACACTTCAGTAATTTAGATGTATCCATACTTTTGCTGAATGACCAGGTCTCAAAGTTATCCAAAAGTCAACTGAGGCAGTGGTGGTAAAATGTATTAATTAGTCCATAACAGTCTTTTAAAATAACGTCTTTATAAAACCTCAATAGGATGATTCGCAAATCCTTTTCAACCCAAATTCAATTGAATACACTACAAAGACAAGATATTTAATGTTATGTAATGTCAAACGGATAAACTTTATTGCTTTTTTTGGGGGGGGGCAAATATTCACTCATTTCAAATTTGATGCTTGCAACATAAAAGCTGGGATGGTGGGAATTTAGGGCTAGTAATAAGGTTAAAAATATATATAATGATGTGATTTCAAACAGATGATGTCAACAGGTAATTATGATCATGATTTGGTACAAAAGCAGCATCCAAGAAAAGCTGAGACTTTGAAGAGCAGGAGATGGCAAAGAAAATGTGTGAGAAAATTACTGAAATATTTAAAAACAATGTTCCTCAAAGAAAGATTGTAAGGAATTTGCATATTTCAGTCATAACCTTTGCTGATTTGGTTTATTTGTCTTCGTCGTGTTGAAAAAGGCATGGATGTCCCTGGAAAGATCTCATCTTGAATGCATCTGTTGCTCTAAAATCTCAATGTGCTTTTCTGCATTAATGCTGCCATCACATAAGTGTAAATGACATTTGCCAAGAACACTGACAAAACCCCATACCATAACAGACCCTGTCATTTGGACTCATTGCTGATAACAGTCTGGATGGTCCTTTTTGTCTTTGGTCTAGAGCACATGGCGTAAGCAAGACCTGGAATACTGATTCATCTAGGCACAGTTCACATTTCCACTATATGATGGTCCATCCTAGATGCCTCTGAGCCCAGAGAAGTCAACAGCACTTCTGGATATGGTTAACATGAGGCTTTTATTTCGCACAGTAAAGTTTTAAGTGGCATTTGTGAATGTAACTCTATATTGTAGGGCTTGACAATGCTTTGCCAAAGTAATCCCTTAACCCTGTGGTTATATCAGAATTTGTTGAATGGTGGTTCTTGATGCAGTGCTTTCTGAGAGATCGAAGATCACAGCATTCAGCTTAAGGTTGCGTCTTTGGTCTTAATGTACATTAATTTCTCAAGATTTCTTAGATTGATTAATGTTGTTTTGCACTGTAGAGGGGTGACTATGCAAATTCCTTACAATCTTTCTTTGAGGAACATTGTTATAAATATTTCAATAATGTCACATTTTTCCGTGACCATCTCCTGCTCTTCAAAGTCTCAGCCTTTCTAGGTTCCTGCTTTTGTACCAAATCATGATCATAATCACTTGTTGACATCACCTGTTTGGAATCACATCATTATATAGTTTTTTAACCTTATTACTAGCCCTAAATTGCCACCGTCCCAACTTTTTATGGAACGTGTTACAACCATTAAATTTGAAATTAGTGAATATTTGCAAAAGAAATCCAATAAAGTTTTTCTATTTGAACATTACATATCTTGTCTGTGTAGTGTATTCAATTGAATATGGGTTGAAAAGGATTTGCAAATCATCATATTCTGTTTTTATTTATGTTTTACACAACGTCCCAACTTCATTGGTCTTAAGGTTGTGGCATCTACACTACTTTTTATCTTACCCTTCTGTTTATTGTCTTATGCTCACCCACACAGTCTCTCTTGTTCTGTCACAAACAGCAAATCATTGATTTGATATTTCATAACCAGGCTCTTTTACACAAGTATTGTGCAACTGTAATGTACAGATTCAGGTATTTTTACAAACATATGTAGGCAGCTTCTTACATCTTAAACAAAAAGGCCTCAACTTGTGTACCACTGGTTCGAACAGTTCATTTTCTGTCTGATGCTCATATCAATAAAAAATAAACGTGTTTTATGACTTGACTCATGAAGGCACGTACTTTGGGAACAGGCTTGTACTACCTTGTTCAATCACTCTCTGTAGATTTATAGACATCAGGACAGAGGTAAAGCCTCCATAATACACCTCAGAAGTGTACAGAAAAGAATTGTTAAAAGTTTCATATTGATAAATAATGCTGTTTAAGTGGAGGAAGCCTGATCTCTCTCTCCTGAATAGCACATGTGGATATAGAGAGCTAGGTTAATCTCAGCTTCTATTGACAGCTTGTTTCCGGGCTACGATCAAACGTTCCTCTGACATGCTCTTCAGCCTTTCTTTCTATGTCAGCTGGGAGTCAGCTCTGACAGTCTCAGAGGCCGTTTAAAAGACAAGGCCGACTCATGTCAGGCCTCTAAAAAGGAAGATAAAACAGGAGCCGCCGAGGAATCCATTTAGTTCCATTCATTATGCTTTTATGTACTACCTCTGCACTGGAGATGGAGAGTGCAATTTGCATGTCTAATACCAGGGTTTGTTACCTTACTTTTTCACTACAATACAGCTTTAAGCCAAAAGCCATATACAGCTAGAGGAGAAGGAATATTTGCCTGTCAGTCTCTGTATTTAAAGATTATAGCTCTTGACAAGGAAAGCTGAGAATATGACAATTTTCTAACTTCTTAGAGCGAGCAGAATCAAATAAGATATCAGTTCAATGGAAATGCAACACAGGGAGGGGCAGGATGATCAATAAGTTACAACCTATCAGCCCTGTGATGAGCCTATGAGATGAGAAAACTGGATTGAAGATAGTGGAAGGGGATCTAATTATGGCATCACTGGTCCAGCAACATTAAGGGGTAACACCTGCCAAGGCACGGTGAAAATTAGAGAAGACCGGTCATACTATATGGATTAAAGACATTATGATAACAGAATCTAACAAATGCAATAAACTATATTATTCAACTAGTATGTTACTAGCATGGGTAATGAAGAGGATAACATTCTTTCTAGTAATGAGATAAGAGCCTTTTCCTCCTACCCAGAACATCCAGTAAAATCCAATAAAAATCAGTGGTGCACACTCACAGTCCCATTTTTCCTACCTGCTCTCATTATGATCGATCTGCTTATCTGCCAGATCAAAGGTGTTTGCTGCCGATGTACATTTAACCTTAGCCAAGCCCTCCCACATTGAGTCTAAATATTAATGATTATAAAGTCTCACACCCATCCTGTACATTATGTATTGAACTGTGGCTCTACTCTCCAATTAAAACGTGCCTGGTATAATGCATTTAGGCACATCAAAGGGAAAGCGCCATTGATCCAGATCTGGATGCTGGTGTTTACTGTTAGAAAAGGTGGGAAAATATATTCAGCAGGACAGAGAGGAAATACTCCAGACCACATGTAGGAGCTTGCTAAGCTACAGCCCGGTGTACAATCACTGAATCACGATCACATCATCTAGACTAAACAAGATCCTTGGTAACAAAAACACAAGTTTACTCACAAGAATTACAAGAAACTCCAGACATATCAGTGAAACTACCTACTCAAAACCTGAGATTTCAAAACTTTATGTAGTTTTAATAGACACATTTGCACCAGAGGAACATTTTTCATAGTTCTTAGAATCATGGGAGAAAGTGTTCTCTTACTTGCATGTTTGCACAGCTGGAACTAGGAACCACTGTAATTCTTAGAACTCTGTGTACTGGGACTTTTTAGCTCCTACTTCATGGTAGGAAGTTTTCTTAGTGCATAGGAACCCTGAGTGATGCAATAATGCTGTGACTGTTCCAGACGTAAGAGTATGACGATTGGTCCAGACGTAGTGACGCAATTGTACAGTCATTGGTCCAGATTCCACTGAATTCCACAGAACTTCACAGTCAGTCCATTTGGCTTTGTTTTTTCCATCTTAGATCTGTTGTTTATACAGCTACCACTATACAAGTATATTTAAACAATGCGGTTAAGCTCAGCACTCAGGACAAAAAATATACACTACATCTGGACTAATTGTCGGACTCGTACTTCTGGGACAATCACTGAATACTTAGATCACTCAGGGTTCCTGTGCGCTGAGAAAAGACACTACTTTGAAGTGGGAGCTAAAAACGTCCCTATACATTCTAAGAACTACAATTGTCCACAGTTCTTGCAATGCAAACATGCGAGAAAGGGGGCACAGTTCTACAAACTAAGAACTAAGTTCCAGGAAAGCCCCTCACTCTCTCACAGCCTTTCCCAGACAATATTAATATCTGTTTATTAATAATTGTTGTTTTTCAACATTCGATGCAGGCAAAACAATTATGAGGAACATATCTCATTTAGGAGTGTGACAGCAGGGCAGCTTACTTTTTTTTAAAAGCTTTAAATAATGGAATAAAGTCTTTCACAGTCCAAAATGATTCCATCAGCCATTCAACAGCAGCAGTCAACTGGAACAGCAGAACATTTGCTTGTTAGCTTGCCCTGCGGCCTCATGTAAACACTAATGACTCGACGTGCCTGCAAAACCCTCTCCACAGGTTCCTGTCTTCAGCAGAGTGGGAAATGATGTGGGTAAGCACAACTGTAGATGATTCTGGTATTGCTCAGTCCAGTTTAGAAGAAAATGGTAACATTTTAAAGGGGCTGAACCTTGATTATACAACTGTTTAAACAACAGATACTACAATTTGAGCACATTTAACTTCATTCATTAGACAAGCAATAAACCACACCATTTAAACCCAGTCTGAATAAAGGTATACACATGAATGTTTCAGATAAATGGCTTATTCTTCAGACAGTAAAATCAGCACCAGTGGTTATAGAATGGAGAAAAGAATCCGAAACAATGGTATGTGTTTCGGGTCATTATATGATGGTCAGGGGAATCTTTCTCCCCATGGTGGGGCTCACAGTGTCCTGGCCCTCACTGTCCCCTTTGTTTTAGTCTCGGAGGAAGGGTAAGCATAAAGGGTCCGTTGAGATTACGAGAAAACAACTGACCTTAGAGTTCCAGCCCAGTTCTTCCTCGCACCCAAGCACTGCCAGATGAAGCCTATTCAGGCTGAGAGAGAAATTGGCCCTGGCAGAAGATGCTCCACAAGGAGCTCTGACTAAACAATACAAATAAAGCTTAAAAGTAGGAAAACAAGTCAATAAATGAAAAAAAGATTCCATGTGTAGTGCATGATGTGACTGAATAGGAACCTTGAAAGTGTGACACTGCTATACAGTGCCAATGTAGGAGAACAGAGACCACATTACTCTGCACAAATGGAGCCCTGAAGCAGATTTATGCTTGTAAGTGGGGTCAGTTCCTTCTGAATCAGTGGGTCACGGAGGAACATCTATCAGCCTTAAGCAGGTAAATACTGCAGTCCATCTCAATGATTGTGTCACAGAGGAACATCTAACGGTTCTAAACACAAATACCGCATTAAAACACCACATCGCACGACTTGTTAGGTTTAAGAGACAACACAATTCCCCGGTCTAATCCAGGGTCATAGTCTGTACCACACAAACAGTTCAACCAAGTTCAATGAGAGATCACACTCAGTGAATGAAAAATCTATTTCCCATTGTTTCTAACTGAGATGTTCAGGTATCTTAAAACGTGCTGCATCAAGTTAATATTGCATACTTTTTAAAATACTTTTTCAAAACATGCTTAACATTGTTCTGTACAAGCACACACACCCAATTTCAGATTTACTGAGGAAGCTAAAACTTTCTCAACTTTTGGATGTTGACATTATACTGTTTGTTCTTGAGGTGCCTCACATTTACTCTGAGTCTCATGCTCGACCAGAACCTATAATTAAAGATTTGTGAAAGGAAAGCAGTGTTTAAGATAGTTTATGTGATGGTTGCCCTAAAACGCTTGACCACAGAGTAGTTTTTAGACAGGACACTAGGCATCCATGCCTTATTAAATAAAGACTGTGCTAGTCCGAAAGTTTTAACAGAGATTCACAGATGGCTTCTGTGTCTGCATATTCAATGGGCAAACAGCTTGGCAAGTGGTAAGCAAAGATGGAAGATCCCTCAAGCACATACTCACATGCATGTGATAGACAGATATGTACTCAGGTCAGCTGAGGTGCAGGGATTTGAACCCAGTCAGCAAACAGGATGGGAAAGTGACACAGGACTGCCAGGCCAACATGCCAACACTTGGACAACTTGCTTCTAACAGCTCGACAACATTAGTATTGATACCTCACTGCTGAATCTTTTCGAGGCCTGGTAAACAGACAGGAAGTCCTGTTATAACCAATCAAACAAAGAAATACACAAATGCACTGCCCCAGTCACCAGAGGCTCCTGGAACTGAACATGGGGATTTGAGCTGCTGTTCATTTTTGACTTTGTCATGCATGTGAACCAACCACTTTCTGTACACCCAATTCTTTCTGAAAACACACTCTAAGTATGTAAAAAGTAATTGATTTAAAGTTAATCTAAACATTGCATAGCTATTAGTGCAAGCAGATTTAGCTGTATTTGTAGAAGTCTGAGGATATTTCATTACAGAGCAACTGACACTACAGTCTGGTCCTTAAAGGATGTGAAAGAAAGCATGTTGGAGTGTATGTGTGTTTGTGTCATCACAATCACATCCAGGTAATTATTATAAGAAGCAAAAGAGAATGGATCAGACTGTCTCTGTGACCCCGAGTCCCTGGGTCAATAACACACAACATGAACTCAAACACAGCTTTTGCAGACCACTGTGAGTGATATCTCAGTTAAACTACATCAGATCAGCCAGATCACAAAAGCTTCTTTATTCTTATTTACACATTCGCACATCACCGGTGTTTGTAAGAAAGATGATTCATCAAAATAGCAGTCTCAGAAAGGAGAGAATGTGGTGACTGGCAGCATCTTCCTAAGTATCTCTTAAACAAGGAAAACGATTCATTTGAATGATTCAGGATACTTTTCAGGAGAAATAAAAAAATGTAATTATGAACTCACTGACACAAGACTGTTTAACGCATTGACAATCAGAGTAGTAATCAAATAGAGAACTTATAAGATTACAGAAGTGATTCTAAGAATATAAAAGTGAACATGTGCATAAAAATTCATAAATGCACCCAAGACAATAAAACCATGCATATAAAATTTGTGTGAATGCATCTTTCTCTCCAGAACATCCAGCATGCCAGGCAACCCCCTACTTTGTTATACCACTTTTACACATAGGAGTAATTTGTCGTGGCGAGGTCTTTTCGCGTGATTTCGTGAGTTAACTCAAAGTTTCGAGGGCATTTCAAGGCTTCTCCTGGCTTTGCGCATGATTTCTGGGGGCGTAGCCTAAATACAGGAACCCTTGATGTCGAGACCCCCAATTTCACGCTTTGTTGTGGTTTGGCGAGACCTGTCGAGGATGATTTGTGGTCTGTCGAGGAGGATTCGTGCCATTTCCAGGATATAAATACCATAGAATGCCATTTCCATTGTTGGATACAAGTTTCTCCACTGCATTTAGGAGAGACATCGGAGCGATTCCTCCAAGCTGGTGTGCAGGACTGATCAAATGATACCGATTACTACAACAGATGACTACAAATGTTATAGGTATTGCTTGATTTATTATTATATACAGACATTGTTTGAGACTCGGATTATATATAATATATATGAGACATTTATTATATATAATATGAGCTCTTCCAACGAAAAACCGCATATGTGACTTTTTTGGTTAAAAAAAACCCAAAACAAAACACATGCAAGGCATGCAAGACCTTTGATGTCCTTTATTTAATATTTGCCATCGCTACAATAGTTTGTCTGTTAATTAGGGCTGTGATTGGAACTTTAAATTATGCTCACATAGAAAAAGCATTTATCTCCGCTGGCAAAAAAGAACGGACATGCAGTGGTTCATCGTGGCTGATGAAAGTCAGTTAACTATAGGGGAAAAAAAGAAAGCTGAAAATTAACAGATGGAAATGAACACATGTTGCATATTGCAGGGAAACCCTATATTAACAGAAATGGCAAAGAAAAACCAGGGAAACAGGAGAAATGGTTGTTGTATGGTTTTTCATTGGAAGGGCTCATATTATTATATTAATATTATTATTATAATATTATATATAATTACATTATATTAAAATCACAAAAATGTATTAATGTTATGAGGAAAATGTATTATATTAATATTAAAAGCCCTGAATTCATACAGTCTGGGCTAAATTTGCATATATTCCCAAGCCTTTGGTGGCCAAGACCAGGCTTGGGGAGGGGCTAACGTGCGTTTTTGGGGGAATTCGTCCCATATCATGGCTGTCGTGGCCTATCGTTCTGTTTTGTCGTGATCTTACTTGGTGATACACGGGGGCTGTCGAGGTCTAACGAGAGCCTGTCGGCGTCTTTCGAGAGTTTTTGCTGACTTTTTAATGAGGCTTTTCGTGGGATTTGCCGTACAACCACGACACTCTCCAATGTATATGAGGCCTGGCGAGTTTTATTGTGGGAAAATTTGCATACTATTCTCCGCCCCCTTTTGCCACGATTTTTTTATGTGGATGTCGAGGTTTTTTGACCCACAACAGCCACGACAAAATACTGTTGCGTGTGAAAGTGGTATTAGTTACAGAGTACATAAATGTTTGTGCTTGCTTTACAATATCCAAAAGTTAGTACAGCAAAGAAAGTCAATTATCATGTATTAAAAGCTGATTTACATATAATGGTGATCACATCTCAAAACGGCTGACCGGGCATGCACTGTGTATAAGACAAGACAACACTGTGCACTTAAGTGTACATGCAAAGATACAAAGCAGACAGAAAAGCAGTCAGGAAATGACCGGACATAAGTCAATTATACACTGGTGTGACTAAATTCAACACCTAAAACATACAAAACAGGACATTACCCTATTTGATTAATTAATAAAGTAGGAGTTGATGGTTGAAAAGTGGAGGGTTTACTATTAGAGGTCTGGTAGTACTCAGAGTGAGACAGGTCGTGACAGGTTGTTGTTGACCCTGGAGGTGCTAACAAACATAGGCATGGTCGGCAGCCAGAGAACTTGTACCAGGAAAATATGGGCTCTGAGAAGACTGGAGACTGAGCTCCAGCTGGCGCCACGCCTGCTGTAGCGCATGGACCAGTCACCTCGCCAACCCAGACAGGCGGCCAAGGGCCAGCAGGCTGTGCCAGCTGGGCAGACACCCTGCTGTGGAGTGCTGCACTCCAAACAAACAAAAGCCAAAACAGGCCACAGACCTGTCATTAGGCTGCACCAGTGGCCTGGGCCTCTAATTACTACTGACTCAGGATCAGCACATAATACGGCACATTCTGCACCGAGACATACGCTGCATAGCACGGGTTCAGACTGCTGCATAAAGTGCCATGCCTGCAGTGTAAGATTTCTTTATGTATGAATCACTTAAACATCTGATTATAAATATTAATACTTTTAGCAACTGGGCAAAAGGCTGAAAGGGCAAGTTTTATATTCCTGTTTATGTTTTCAGCTCCTGTGTACAATTCCATAGTATTAAAGAATGCATATTAAGAAGGATCATGTCCTCCTAATCCAATAGTCTTCTCAATGTCTCAGCGGTCATGCCTGGGCAATTTACAGAACAACAAAACATCCAATGATAGTGACAACCACTGCACTGAAAGGAAAATCCATGAGAACCTTGTCCCAGCTCTGACACAGTCACAATGCAATCCCTATGCTAGCTCAACCTATAAAAGTGCGGCACCTTTCTCATTATAAGAGGGGAAAACACCAGACATACTGAAAACTGAACTTTATTTAACACCAAGACATACTTATTAATGAAACATCAATTAACCAAACTTCATTGGAAAAGAGAAAACCAGAAGATTTTTGCAGAGGCCCTATGCCCTTTTCCTTCTGAACTTTATCTTCATTATATCTATCTCAGTTCTTTTTTAGTATACAGGGGGTCTGCATTTATCATAACCCTCATTTTTCAAAGCAGCTGGTATTATATAATGTTATGAAAGATCAAAACGTGGAAATGTCAAAGGCTTCTTGGAGTCGATTACACCTAAACCTTGAGCTCTATCTGACAGAACACACAGTCAGAGCCTGTCCACTGGAGAGTTTAAGGACATGCTCCATAATGAGTTTCAGCCAATGCTTTCACTTGGAAAGACAGCATTACCTTGTTTGGATTCTGGCAAAGACAAAAAAGACAAAGATAACTTGCAAAAGTCCTCCACTGTCAGTCAAACTCAGGGAACAAAAGTACAACAGCAGCCTTAATGAGCATATGAGGTGGGTTATAAAGTCTTCATTTGCCTCAGGGCCTTCAGCATGTGCTTGCACACACTCAACGTGCACACATCAAGAGAGCCTGTCACCTGACATTGTGCATTCTATTAAGTCAGTTGTTAATTTAAGGACAAAACAAAAAAGTGAGATAAGCAAAAGCTGTGAAGTTGTGGTTAGGACAAAGGGGAAATAAGAGGTAACACTTCTGTACTTTCACCAATAATGACTCAACTGCTTCATTCAAAGTTACAGAGGCTGACATTAAATTGATGAGCTCGTTGAGTATCAGTGCTGATACTGATCTGACACTGATATCATTTTAGTAATGTACCAACACAATTAAAAACAGGGTGTGACACTGACAAGCTTTGTGAACTACATTCATTTGATCCAATCCAAATAGTGTC
>JAVSBU010000022.1:3893250-3903593 GCA_033118015.1 Loricariichthys derbyi
CACACACACACACACACACACACACACACACACACACACACACACACACACACACACACACACACACACAGAGCATGTGTTTAATAAAACTTTCTGCACCAGCGGCTGTGGCGTTACATGTGTCATTGCAGCTGCTGCGCTACCATAGCTGATGTATCTGACAGGGTGAACGAACTTTGAAGTTTAAGGTTCAGTGATTTCAGAATCTCATTTTCAGCCAAGATCTTTTATTTCAGTGCAACACTAATATTTCTCTGCTAATTTTAATACAACATTTACATGTTAATTTCTGGCACCTTCCAAAAAATGCAAAAATCAAAGAAAAGCAGGGAAGCATTGCTCTGATTTACTAATTAAATAAAGGGCCTATTACCATAAATCATGAGTGATCCATTAACTGGCTAAATGGTATAAATGTTTAACATCTCACCAGCCAACTCTGGCAAATGTCAGAGGTGAAGAGTGTATGGACTGGTTTGGAGGCAGCAGAATGGCAGTATATGTCAGCTCCAGTTACTCCGAGTACAAATCGTAAGACTCTAGATGCTCTACATTTTAGGTGTCTAAAATAAACCTGACAGGCTGCATTCCAAAAGAGTACTAAACAACCAAGAGTGCAAAATCCTGGCCTGCCTGGAAATTGGAGCTGCACCTGCTTATACATGTAGATACACAGATGGACAGATACATACACAGTGGCAGAGCCAATGGCCACATCAAATTTATCAACATCATATTCTACATTATGGAAGCTTGCTCCACTGTAGGCCTGTTTGTGATCTGCACTACAAGCAGTGAAATCCAGAGCAACAAAGCAATCAGTCAACTAGCATTCCATAGAGCGTAGTCACAATGGAGGTTGAACACTCAGTCAATAGTGTTTATTTTAAAATTCAAGTCTGTAAAGTAAAAGTGATTGTGTGACATTAAACTGCTGCGGCAAATGCAGCTGAAAGGTTATCGGCCATGCTGAGTACATGCAGAGCCAGAGACGGAGCACACAAATAAAAAACAAGGAGCTTCCCTCAGCTGCACACAGACACGATCAGAGGAATCTTAGGAAAGGGACAGTGGGAGAGTCCTGATGCCCTTGAGACAAAACCAAACTCTGTTCTTTGACTTGTTTTACTCTACTCATGAGTTAATTGAGGACGAAGAACAAATCTCTCTGGCGTCATCCCTTAGTTCTATAAACAAACAGCCATGGCTCCAGACCATTCAGAAACCTTACCGCAGACAATGTTGGTATTCTAAGGTAAATGAGAAAAACAGAACTCGCGGAAATAAAGTTAAAGCCTGCTGTGGCAAGATTAATCCCCTATGTCCAAGCCACAACTACAAACTGACCTGATTAGATTGTTTGGAAAAGGAATCTTTGTAGCCTGTTTTTAGTTATATGACATTGCATAAAGTTTATGAACCCTTGATCTTTCTGTATTTCTTCATTCGTTCATTCATACATTTTATCATCTGCTTATTCCTGGACAGGGTCACGGGAGAGCCAAGGCCTAGCTGGAAAAGACAGGAAGACAGGCACTGATAGGGTGACATTCCATCATGTGTGCACACACTCGCACACTCACACATACACTAGGGGCAGTTCAACGTAACCAGTTACCCAAAAGCATGTCTTTGGACTATGGAAAACGGAGAATCTAGAATAAACCCACTGTATTTCTTTATTAAATTACTCAAATTGTGTTCATCTGTAACAGTTACACATTCATTCATTTTTTTTCTACCTGCTCTACCTACTTCAGAGCAGCAGGGAGCAAGGGCCTAACTGACAGCATAAGGCACAACACAGGATCCAACATTGCAGGTCAGACACTGGCAGATACGGGCAGACATGGAGAAAAACGTGCATAAACAGGGAAAAACGGGAAGACACGGGCAGATACTGGCAGAAACGGAGAAAAACGGGCAGAAACAGGAAGACGGGGTAAAACGGGCAGACATGGAGAAAAACTGGCAGAAATGGGCAGACACTAACAGACACTGGCAGACATGGGGAAACGGGGTAGACACGGACAGACACGGACCGACATGGGGAAAAACGGGCAGACACAGGCAGACACGGGCAGACACGGGGAAAAACGGGCAGACACGGAGAAAAACGGGCAGACACTGGCAGACACGAGGAAAAACAGGCAGACACGGGCAGATGTGAGCAGACACGGAGAATAACGGGCAGAAACGGGCAGACGGGGAAAAACGGGCAGATACAGGGCCGACACGGAGAAAAACAGGCAGAAACGGGCAGACACTGGCAGACGCGGGGATAAACGGGCAGACACAGGCAGACACAGGCAGACACGGGGAAAGACAGGTAGACACTGGCAGACACTGGCAGACACAGGCTTGTCTCTCTATCACTGTGGGGCCCTTTCCTTAACAATGATTCCTGTAGCTAATTGTCTCTATCTTTGTGGGAACTTTCCTTTGACATAATGATTATTGTAGCTAATTAATGCTATACCTACCAATAACCTTAACCTCAGTGACTTAAGGCAAATTTTTTGACTATCTTGGTATGTCAAAATAAAGTTACAGTTTTTATATAAAAGCTATTTTCCTCGTGGGGAAGATGTCTGCACAATGTAAAAAAATCTCAGCGCTTTCCAACATGGCAAGGACATTTGTTCCCCACAGGATGATACATATTTGGTGCAGACACATACGGACACAAGAGCACACACAGAGACACTTGAGACAGCAAAAAACCCAGGGCATGTCTTTGAAATGTGGGAGGAAACCAGAGTACCTGGAAAAATGGGAAATAAGCTGGGGATATCGGGATCGGTTGACCTAAAACATATCTTTATAATGTGAGGGGAAATCAGTCTAAAACAGAAAAACACATTCTGAAATGGGAGAACATGCAAACTTCTTAAAGGGATCAGCCAGCCCTCAAACATTCAAATACTTCTGAATAAATCACTACGTCTGTCTTCCATGAATGTGGTTCTATAGAAAATTCAAGAATAAAACACATTTACGTCCAAGCTCCAGTAATGCTATAAGTAAATGGTCATTAGATCACCTAAAAAAGAAACCAAAGTATTACCGCAAGTATGCAGTTTCTGGTATTTCCTAAATACATGTGCAAAGCCCTGTATAGGTTAAGTGCAAAAAAAACATTGGAAAAATTGTAGATTATTTTTAATGTTGATATTTATAATTATGGCCATACAAAGCTGAAAAGCTAACTCGTACACCAAGTCAGACTACATTTGACAAAAGTTTACAAATTAAAAAAGAAATGTAAAAAGGGAAATGTGTGTGTGCTGATGTAGGAGAAAGAAAAACTTGCCCCATCGCATTTCCAGCCAGCCTGACTTCCCTCCCTTGGCTCCAGCATGTTAAAGTTTTTCCCTTTGCTTCTTAGAAAGAGAGGAAAACCA
The DNA here is from genome assembly GCA_033118015.1 of Loricariichthys derbyi. NCBI lineage: Eukaryota > Metazoa > Chordata > Actinopteri > Siluriformes > Loricariidae > Loricariichthys > Loricariichthys derbyi. The sequence goes on from JAVSBU010000022.1 coordinate 3,896,655, forward strand.
AATAAATAAAAGAATAAAAAGAAAAACTGTGAAGGAAAAAAAAAGAGTGCTGAACTATAATTTGTTAAATCTTTCACTTCCAATTAGATATAATATCAAATCTTTTTGTTCAACTTCACAACAAGACTTCAAGAGGTCCCCTAAGACTCCCTCCATTTGCATCCCCATGCAGCCCACTGCTGCTCCTGAATCCTATTAATTATATGACCTACATAGCTGATAGTTAATATTCCAGGCTGGGGAGAGAGACTGCAATCCAATAGTGTGAAAATCTAAATTTGGAGATCTTTGGGACATCAGAGCTCCCCCAGAGCTGAAGATTTTCTGGGGTGCTCGGTTTGATCTCCTTCCTCCTGACATTGTTTGCAAATGTCTGTTTAATGGGACTCGCAAACACAAGAAAACAGCCACGTACAAGTTTTCAAACAGGCCCATCTCCTCTATACCCACCTCCTCAATCTGTCAGCAGACCTCTGCTATCATTATTCTCACTGCACTCAAACAAAAGGTGATGCAGATGAAATCGAAACAGCGCAAGTTGACAGTACAAGTCCTGGAAGAAATATCACAGTGCTCTGACATGGACTTACAATAAATCAATCTATTTGTGCTACGACCCTTAAGTTCAAATGTGATGGATAGCTTATTGGGCTCTTCATATGTGACAGGCATAGTGGCATGCCACAAGGTATCCAGAAGCAGAAAGCATAAGGCACTAATATGGGACCAGTAATGGTCAGTCCCTGATGAATAATACACAAATACCAGCGTTGCAGTCCACTATCAGTACTGTGCTTGTATTAACCTGGCAAGAAGTGCTTGCAGAACACAAGTCTTCCACAAACAATTTCTCAAAGAACTACTTAGCATGAACATAGGGAGCAGAGTGGCACACGAGCGAGGTCTTTGTTCATTCATTTCTGTTCACAAAGTTGACCAAAATTTGGATGAGATGCTATCTGATCAACTGAATCACGTTTCTGCCTGTGTGTGAATGATGCTAGGTGTCGTGTTCATCGAAGACCTCAGGAAGCCTTCAATACATGCAAGCTGTGGTTCAAGGTGGAGGAGGTTCTGTGATGTTTTGCAGGTGTTTTAATTTCGAGGAAATTGGTGCTTTGTTTGAGACAGCAGTAAATTTGAACCACAGTTCCTATAATAGCATTGAGTCCGAATGACGTCACGATTGTCAAGGAAGTTTCAAACAAATGCTACAAATGCTAGTACTACACGCACATTTCATCACTTTCTGTGAAAATGATATTCCAGGAGCGACATTTTTGCATGAAACGATCACAGACCAGAGCATAGTTCAGCTTAAAAGGTGGCTGGAATGTCGAGGCTTGCCTCTTACCGGTACAAAGATGGATTTAGTGAGTAGGTGAGTTGGAAAGTTACTAGCTGTTTGTGTCAGACCCGGCAGTGGTCCCGTCACGACTCTGTATCATCTTATTATATTATATCTTATACTTTTCAAAGTCTCTTTAAGATATTATTTCTAAAGTCATGACTTCAATGCTTTTAAAACTTTTAGGACTCTCTAGAAGCCCTGTTGTATTTAGTGCACGCGGCCATTAGTGCTCTTCTGGGTTTGTTAGCGAGGTTACTGGCTTATTAACAGTAAAAAAAACAACCTGTCCTGGAGTATATGTAGCTGCTATCAGGTTGGGGTGTTCATCAGTGTATATATACGTGTCCTCCTTTACTTTTTTGTGTGTGAAGTTTGGTCTTCCCCACGCTCGAGCCCTCTTTTAAACGTTACTCCCTTCATGTAGTCCTTGTCGGAGTATCTTGAATCGCTATGGCACAATACATAACTGCAATGCTTTGTTGTGACCATTTATAAGCGGTTTTGATGACAAATTAAGACGCAAAAAAAAGCCCTACCGCCAGCGTTACAATACAGCGCTTGTCCTTAGATTCGCGCGCATGCGCATTTGAGCATGCTATTTTTAGAAAAATACATCATTCGGACTCAACCCTATTGGACCACCAGTTTTTGCCTTTTGGTCATTGTCTTACTGAAAAATATCACATTCCTATTGTATTGCAAAATGACAATGACATCTGGACTGGCTTCTAAAATTAAAATCCCCAGATGTGAATTCTCTTGAAGGTTCTGTGCTTGCCAAGGGACTATGCTATATGAACAATACTGTTTGCACACTTGCTTGCAAACCTCTTGTGCTCATGGAGCATTAACCATGAAGGGCATACTCACACTATGGCCTGATACCTTGTACCGTGCCAGAGCATGGTCCCCCCCTTGCTAGTCTGCCCTCGCACTGGGCTTAAATGTACTGCGCATGAGATCGGTACATCACGATGCTACATTTGTGCTGGAGTGCGATGCGCTTGCAAAGCACAATGGAATGTATGGTTCTAATGTGTGACTTTTTTGGGGTCGTTTTGGGAACACTGACGCAGTCCCTCAAATGCCCTACAGATTTACTCATCATGCAACGCAGCAATTTTTGGCTACTTGTGCTGCATATATAAGAAGATTTTTAGGGAGGCAGCCAAGGTAGAGTTCTGTGGTTGGACAAGGTTATCGAGCACACTACTTGCATACTGTGAGACCACGTCTTCAAGGGAGCCTGAGCACTGTTCAGTGTATCATGCCTGGTCACGGTACAGAGTGATCACACAGGTCAAATAAACTGCATTTTGAGTTTCAAACATGCTCAGGCATGGTACAGAGAGCCTAGGGTGAGTGCACATTAAAAGGAAGGTCAGAGCCGAAACGTTCCAAAATATGCCAGAACAAATTAGTCATTTTTACATCCTATTTAATAAAGTAGCACATATTTCACTCTAGACTCAGATGGACAACTGTGTGTAGTTTCACTGAGATTTGGAAGCTATATAAGAATTGGCTTCTAATGAGCTGTGTTTCATATTATATCCTTAGAAGTATTTATTATGTACCAATCTGGAAGACAGAACAGTGGGCTTATATGTGACCGAATTTGTTTAATACTTTTGTATGATATTAGAATTGCACATGAAGTAAACAACACACTGAAAACAAATTTACAACAGTGCATATACACCATTCTTGACCACTACACCTTGATCAGTGTGCTGCAAACATCGTCATCACATCATGATGCACTGCCTTCACTGTTTCCGTGTGTATTGCAGCATGTGGACATGTCAAATTTATTTTGAGCATGCAGACAAGCAGTGTACTAAGTGAATGCAGGAAGGGCAGCCATCTTGCATATGCGTAGGTGTAGTTAGCAGAAGAAATAATCTTGGCCAAATTCGAGAACGCATAAAACTCAAAATCTGAGAATTAACGGGATATGTTGGCCTTTAGATCAATCACACCCATAAAGTTTCATTTCTCTAGCAAAGGTCTGACGACTTTGCACAAAACTCCTGTTTCTAAATACCCATTTTATGTGCTGACTGATGTCTCCTCACTGCGCTAATTAATTAAAATCACCCACCTAAATTGGTGTCAGCATGTCTTTCACAGTAATGTATCAGCTTCCCTTCACAAATGTAGTATGGGCTAATTATACAGGAACTGTAATCTCAACTCAGTCATTGAGGCTCGTATGTATACGGACAAAAATAAGTCACCTTACAGTGGTAGTAACTTCAGGCTTCTCAAGAACGACAAAGCTATAAACAGGACAGCTGTGAAGGGATTCGTAGACTGAGAAGAGGCGGTACACTGCAGTGAATGTCTCGATTGACATGTGGAAAATGGGCCACAAACCAGATGTTACTGATTGACAAATAGAGGTCACTGTATTTGGGTGTACCAAAATTCATCATGTGAATGAAGTAATTGAATTTTTTTCAGAGAACAGGGTCATACGGATCTACCATCAATGGCAAAAATCTCAGTCTACAGGAAATTCTTGTCACAATTGTGGCAAAAAACACAACTGACGAACAGGGACTAATGGCATGTTTCACAGCTTGTGAATAAAAATCACTTTGCTTATAGGCAAGAAGTGCTTGTAGTACACAAGTCTTTCACAAACAATTTCTCAAAGAACTACTTAGCATGAACATATGGAGCAGAGTGGCACACGAGCAAGGCCTTCCCTCATTCATTTCTGATCAGATGAATCTCGTTTCTGCCTGTTTGTGAATGATGCTAGGTGTCCTGTTGATTGAATACCTCAGGAAGCCTTCAATCCATGCAAGGTGGTTCAAGGTTGAGGAGGTTCTGTGATGTTTTGCAGGGGTTTTAATTACGAGGAAATGGGTGCTTTGCTTGAGACGGCAGTAAATTTGAACCACAGTTCCTATTGGACAACCAGCTTTTGCCTTTTGCTCATTATCTTACTGAAGAATATGACATTCCTATTGTATTGCAAATTGACAATTCTCGCATTCACAGGGCTGCAAATTCACATGATGAACATTCACAAGCAGTCACATCTGGACTGGCTTCTAAAATCCCCAGATGTGAATCCTCTTGAAAGCTATCCATGAAATCTGGCCAAACTATACAATTATTTGATGCAAGAATGGTAGAACATCGATGTCGCCTATAGAAATTTGTTCAGTCCATGCCAAATAGCAGCTGTTATTCGTGCTTGTGGAGAAATTACATGTTATTAGGTACAGTTCAGTCACGGGTGACTAACTGTTTTGTCTGGTGAGCATATTTATATGAGATTTCATCTGGGACTGGTGCAGTGATTTTGGTGGTACTGGTATGGATCAGCTGGTATAGGGTTCAGATGTTGGGTCCATGAGCATGGCTCTTATCACTCTTACTTGGACTGTAGGACTGTATCAGTTGTAAGTCTGTCTGGACAAGAGCATCTGTTAAATGACTAAATGTAAAATGTAAATGCGCCTTGGGTTCATATTTAAGCTCTTCAGTAAATTACCATTAAAATGCTATGTAAATATGCAAACGTAAAAGACATTCAGTTCAGATCTAAAGACCATAACCACTGCTAAAATCCAGATCCTGAATGGGGTTTCATCAGGGGTAATTAATTAAGAGGGGCTTTGGATGCATTAATGAACTGGAGCTTTTGCTGTTTAGTTTGAGTAACATTATTTATAAGGGACCCATTTACAACTATAAAAACAGCCATCATAAAAACTCTACCACAAAAGGTTAGGTACCCCTGGTCAAATTATATATTTGGTTAATGTTCTAAATGAAAGTAAAAAACATCCATTGCAAAGCACTAACTTGAATAAAATATTTCTGTAAAGTGCAATGCATACATTTAGAAAATATGGGGAAAAAATAAAAGCCTCTCATTGCAAAGGTTTGAGTTATTGATTTGTAGGAATATATCAAATTTAAGTTCATTTACTGCAGAGTATGAGCTTGCTGTATTAACATGTAATTTGAGTAGAGGTTCAAACCCTTGGGAAATACTGTGGCTAATTATATGTGGCATGTAAGCATAATAATTCGTTTCAGTAATTAAAGTCTGATTCTCCTGACTCAAGTCACAAGTAAGTGAGTTCAAGTCAAGGAAATTGTAATTTAAGATAAACTCCCATCCATATCCAGAATTCGAGAACTCTATATTCTATATAGCTGAAAGTTCAGACACCCAAAAATTAACCCTTCCTGGTTTCCTGTTACAACAGCCTTAAGACTTTACATTAGTTTTTGAATATGACTGTGAGGTCAGGCACTGATGGAGAAACAATAAGCCAAATTCATTTTGACATTCCAATTCATCTCAATGGTATCTGAGGGTGCTGAGGTCTGAGCTGCATGCAAGCCACTAAATTATATATATATTTTTCTTTGACATATAATTATTAGTATTTTCCACATATAAACAACAAACTAAAGTATGTAAACAATCACTGCCTGGGCAAAAAAGAAATGTCACCGCATGTGTGGGCAGTGCTATGATCTGGGGTTGCTGCTGCAGTTGGTCAGGTTTAGGTTCAGCAACATTATGAGCCCAAAGAATGAGGTCAGCTGACTATCTGAATATACTGAATGACCAGGTTATTCCATCAATGGATTTTTTCCTCCCTAATGGAACAGGCATAATTCTATGATACCAGGATTAATCTGACTCAAATTGTGAGAGAGTTCAGGGAGTATAAGACATCATTTTCACACATGGATTGGCCACCACAGAGTCCAGACCTGAAGCCCATTGAGAATCTTTGGGAGGTTAGGGTGGATAACCTTATGAAAGGTTACCAGGGAGGTCTTCAGGGAGAAACGAAGATATTCAGGCTTAATAAATGACAGAATTTCCTGGAATCATCTGTCGCATATTGGAGGAGAGGCATGTTTCCACTTAAGAAGAATGGTGCATCTAGCCAGTAAGTTAGTGAGGGCAATAAGACACTATGTTACTCGTACAAATCAGGCCTGATGCCAAAAAGGGCTGACATGGAATTTGAATCCAAGTCACATCTGAGGGCATTAAGTGCGTTGAATTTTGACATCCAAGTTATTTATCATTTATTATTACTGTCTTATGAGATCAGGGCAGAAATTTGAATAAAAAGTTGACAAGTGTGAAAAGAATCACCAGAGGTGTTTAGTACAACCCATTGTACTGCCACTGTTTTTCTATGGCGATTTCATGCTTAAGTTTCATAAGGTGCTTTCGCATTACAAAGTTTGAGGGACTAACTTAGGAGGATACAGCTCCATGAAGCTCCCCAGACAAATACATTTGTTTCAAGGCCTGTTTTTGATTCACACTGCCATCCTACTGGACAAAATAATCTACTCCGAAGTAAGAGCTAAAAAAATCGTTTTAAGAATTGACTTTATTATCCCTGTGTAAAACGTCTCCTTATAAACTATAAAATTAGTGTTTTCTTGTGTAAAATATATTAAAGGATGTATCTTAATAGTTTCAAGAGATAGTATAAACAATTACAGAGTTGTAAGTTTATTCGTTACTATATAATTCCATCAATATGTGCTTCTGCGCTATGAAAAATGCCTGGTAGAATTGGGACATC
>JAVSBU010000022.1:4371588-4381636 GCA_033118015.1 Loricariichthys derbyi
CCAATACCATATGCTGAAAAACAGCCCCACGCCATGATGTTCCCTCCTCCAAACTTCACTGTTGGTATGATATGTTTGGGATGATATGCAGTGCCATTTGTCCTCCAACCATGATGTGTATGTACTATGATATCCAAATAGTTCAATTTTGATCTCATCTGAGCAGACTGACTATATTCTTTCTGTATTTTATAGGCTTGTCCAAATGTTGTGCAGCAAACTTCAAATGAGCTTCAACATGCTTTTTGTTCAACAATGGAGTCTTGTGTGGTGAGCGTGCATAGAGGCCATTGTGGTTGAGTGCATTACTTAGTGTTTTCTTTTTAACAACTATGCCTGCTAATTTCAGGTCTTTCTGAAGCTCTCCACAAGTGGTCCTTTGATCTGGGAATATTCTTTTAAGTCTTCTGTCAGAAATATTGCGAGGAGCACCTGGTCATGGCTGGTTTATTGAGAAATTATGTTCTTTTCACTTCTGGATAAAGGCCTGAACTTTGCTCATTGGAACATTCAGAAGTTAAGACATATGTGTGTAAACAATACCATCAGTAAGTTTTGCAATAATAAGGTTGTGAAGGTCTTGAGAGAGAGCTTTGCTTTCATGCATCATGAGATGCTTTGTGTGTGACACCTTCGTAATGAGAAACATTTTGCCTCAATTAGGACTAAACCAGCTGATATTAATTTTCATTGACCAGGAAAAGATTGTTTTCTAAATACTAACATATTTCAGCTGTTTTTTTTTCCCTTGGCTTTTCATACCTTTTTGCATCTCCTTTTCTTCATATGTTGAATACTTTTTCCCTGTGTCATTTCACTTTATTACACATAACTTTATTTACAGACTTATTTATTTTTATTTCTTTGTATGTTTAAATCAAATCACAGATATAAGCTATGAAACACGAATCAAAGGCTTATTATCCATTCATTGTCTTATCCACTTAATCCTGGTCAAGGTTGCTGGAAAGCTGGTACCTAACTGGTGACAAGGGAGCAAGGCAGGAGCAAACCCTAGACAAAGTGCCAATCCATCATAGAGCACATACACACACATAGGGCATGTTGAAAACACAAGTGAATCTAACATGCATGTCTTTGGAACGTGGGAGGAAACCGGAATACATGGAGAAAACCCACACGGACTCGGACACAGGAGGAACCTGGGGTCAGGATCAAATTGGGAGCTGGGAGGAGACAGTGCTAATCACTGCCCCAAAAGGTTATTAGTTAAACTAATCTAGTTAGAGAATATTTTTAATTATTTATATTGTTATAAACAACATTATAGTTGCAATTTATACTTTCCAAAAAAGCAAAAGCAAACTGTTTGCCAGATATTGTTTGTGCCTGAAGCAATGAGGACGGATCCTTTAACTCACAGTGAATGTTTTCCTCATGTTGGATCCATTATCTGTTGTAACGCTGACTTGTTGTTCCCTGAATAAACCATGCTGCTAACGCTTCTTTCATTTCGTTTGTTACGTTCTCCCCCGTGTGCTCGCTTGGGGAAAAAAAGATGTGTTTTTTAACTGAACCTACACTGGTGTCTATGGTTGCGCTCATTTCTACTGTTTATTGCACACTCAGTTTCCTCAAAGCCTTTATTTGAACCCTCATTGTCCTCTATCCAACTGAGAGGTCTGTGACTGCTAGTTTTCACTGCATATGCAGTGTGACCCTATTTGCTGTGAAAGAAAAGATTCATTCCTTATATTCCGTATCTATACCTTGTGTTTTCATACCGCAGTGTAAATATGTAAACAGTATATCCTTCAGCCTTAATGTAGACAAATTCTATTATTCGTGGATTTTATTTTGGTGTAAATATGTCTTTAGCAGATGTCACTGTATCATACTTTACATGTTTTGTCTCCAATTTAAAAAAAATCAAAGAAATGACATGATAAAGGTATGGGATGTAATGATCTCATGGAAAAAAAAAGTGTTTTCAGAGGGTATTTTCTGTAGCGTAAAAGCTTGCCCTATATACACTTGGCTTTTTTAGAGCTTAATGAGGAAACTTCACCTCTCTAGCAGCAACACTTTCTCGTATTTCTAAAACAAACGCAATAGTTCTCATATTAATATGAATTCTTATCAGTAATAATTCTTATAGCTCTTATGTGATCCAGTTCCAGATAATTTGTCTATACACTCAGTTGTCACTTTATTAGATACACCTAACAAGTATGTACAATAATAAGCCACTTTATCAGATACATCCACCATAAAGGTGGAATTTATATGTATACAATTACTTGCAGCTATGCACGATTTATCAGGGCCAATCACTTATCTGTGCTGGCCCATTTTCAGCACAGCAGTGACACTGGCACGATTGCATTGTGTGTGGTGCTGGTAGGAATGTATAAGGCACAGCCGCATTGCTGGGCATTTAAAACTCCTCATTGTCACTGCTGGGTTGAGAATAGCCTGGCAACCAAAAATATGCACACGACAGAGCCACGCAGTCAGAAACGGACACTGATGAAAGGATATGCACCAAAAGACAGACAGATGTGCAGGGTCAGTAACTTTATAAAGTGTATGTATAGGCGTAGCTGTATCTGAGAAGACAGGGTGAGAAATGGTGAGGAAGATAGAAAATGAGTGAATGGAAAGTTGCTAACAGGGGAGAAAAAGAAAATGAATGAGAAGTAAGGTAAAATGAATGACTGTACATTGATGAAGGGGAGGAAAGTTGATATGATGAGATGGTTATTAAATTGTTTACCTAACCATGGCTTTATTTAGCTTTGTGGATCTCTTCTTTTCGTCTCTCATCACTGCACCTTCAGTTGGGCCATCACTAGCATCTCTGAGTTGAACTCGAACTGATTGCTGGAGGATGCAGATTTCCCCCATGAGTACAAACTTGGTGGTCGCTTCTTAAAGGAAGATGTGTACCGGTAGAAGCTCTTGTGTCTGTTCTTCAGGTACTCACGGTAGTTCTTGGTCAGAAGTGTGTACAGAAATGGGTTGATGCAGCTGTTGCTGTAGGTGAGACATGCCACCAGGTAGTTGATGCATGTGCGAATGTGAGGTGCCAAAGCCAGGGGTTTATGGTAAAGAGGCAGAAGCTGCCAGATCCAAAAAGGCAGGAAGCAAGCCCAGAACACGAGCACGATCGTGAAGATCATGATAAGCACCTTCTGCTTGGGGGATCGCTTATTACCTTTACTGACAGCCGAGCTCCTCTGTGACTCCAGGTACGTCCTGGCTAGTCTGGTGTACAGGAAACCAATGATCAAACCAGGAGCCATGATGCTGGTGCAAAACAGCATAGTGAGGTAAATCTTATACGCCTGAGGTGCCCAGGTGGGAGCGCACACACGTTTTACTCCTCCATCCGCGGCCTCTCTGCTGGTTTGGTTCACCATGATGATCATAGGAAGAGTTAGAATCAGAGACAGGATCCACACGCCGCACGCCGCGGATTTCCGATAGCTTTTGGAGCGCTTGACGTTGTCCAGAGGCTTGGTGACGGCCAGGTAGCGCTCCGTGCACATGACGGTTAAAGTGAAGATGCTGGCGTGCATGGTGAGAAGGTCCAGACTGAGCAGCATGCGGCAGCCCACATCCCCGAAGTACCAGTCCTTCAGAAAGTACGTGCACACAACGAACGGGATGGTGGAGAGGTACAGCAGGTCCGCCAGCGCCAGGTTAATGATGGAAATGTACATGGAGGTGGCGAAGCGAATCGAGTGGCACATCACGACCAGAATGTACACGTTCCCCGAAACGCCAACCACGTAGACCAGTGACAGCAGAGTGCCGAAAGTGGAGGTGATCACCAGCTCGTCTACAGAGCCCGAGTTTCCGCTTCGGGAAGCAAAAGAGCGAGACTTGTTCAAATTCATCCTGGATGGCAAGGCAACTTTAGGAAGAGAAGATTTAGCCAGGTGAGTAAACACCGACAGAGAGCGAGCGCTCTGCGCGTAACCGCATGCGACCCCGCCCCCTTGTGACGTCAGCGCCACACAGCGCTGTCCACATTGAGGACCAGCAAAAGTTAGCCTGGTACAAATGACTATAAAGTGTCAAGAAAATCATCCATCCTTAGGCTACCACAGCCACAGCCAGTTCACACAGCCATAGGAGAACTTGTATATAAATAGCCTATTAATTAATCCATTATATAACATCTGTGAATGTTGCGACGTTAAGGACTATATATAGTTATTTTAGGAATGTACTCTGCCTAGCCAGAAAAGGTCACCATCTGTGGGAGCAATGCTGTGCTCTGGGGTTGCTGCTGCAGTTGGTCAGGTGGTTCATGAGGCATTATGTGCCTAAAGATCGAGGTCAGCTGACACCTGAATATACTGAATGACCAGGTTATTACATCAATGGATTTTTTTCTTCCCTGATGGCACACTTATGACAAGATGACAATGCCAGGATTCATCTGGCTCAGTGAAATAGTGGTTCAAGGTGCATAAGACATCATTTGCACACATGGATTAGCCACCACAGAGTTCAGACCAGACCTGAGAATCTTTGGGATGTGCTGAAGAAAACTTTGCACAGTGGTCCAAATCTCCCATCATCAATACAAGATCTTGGGGGGATGCAACTCTGTGCAACTCTGGACAGAAATAAATGTTGTGACAATGCAGAAGATTGGGAAAAGATGCCACGGGCAGTGTATGTAGCCATTTATTTATCTGCATTGGACTGTCTGCTTGTGGCACTTTTTACGGACAGGCACAGAATGACTGCATTATAGCCTCAAGGAGATATAATCTACACATCTGACTCAAAACTATCTTATAGACATGGAAATTCTCAATTATACTAGCCTTTATTTATTATTGTTATTAATATTTGAAACCTTTCAACCAAAACACCATGTTTCATTCCATTACCAACGATTTGGTCCATAATGCACCAAAGCTGTCCCTGTTTCCTTCTCCTCAGGGCTTTCCATTTGATTTCATTTCAAACGCATGGTCACAGTCTTATGTGGATACAATCAATCATCCTCCACTGACATTTTGACATATCTGAATTATGTCAGGGCAGCACTGCGCTGCAGTGATTAGCACTGTCGAGTTACAGCTCTGAGATCCCCAGTTTGATCCCGACCCTGGACTCCACCTGTGTGGAGTTTGCATGTTCTCCCCATGTCCATGTTCGGACATTACTCATCACTTGACTTGTTCTTCACCGAATTTAGAGTAATTGAGATAAATTCTGGGAAACCAATATTCCTCATCTTTGTTTGGTAATTTACTATTATATATTTCATACACCCATAATATCCAGCCACATATCGGATTCATTTAAGCATGGAGACTTCTTAATGAGTGCCTTTGCTATATATTTGATCTGTTCATTATGTGAATATACTGTGCATCAGAAAATGTCTTCAGCTAGCTTATCCATTATATTAGGTTTCAGTCCAGAACTTAACTTCAAACTGTTGTTAATCCTGTTAAAAATGTCATTTCCACACTGAAGCTGTACTTCCACATTAAACGGAAACGAGGAACGGAAAATTCATGTCTATGCTCTTTACTCTGTATCTAACCTTGTGTAATAACAGTTTAATCTAATTCCTTTCTGGAAGAGTATGCAGAAGATGCAGTGGAGGGGGATCTTAGGCTGAAAAACAGATGCCTCTACCTCTAAAATCCTCACACAATTCTGCAGTGCAGCACGAGAACTCAGAATGAGACTCTTCTGGCAAGTAGATCAGCATGACAGTGCCTCTGTCTTGTACATCTTGTTTTGACCTTAAATTCATGAATTCATTAATGAACTAAACACTGATGTACTGAAGACTTAAGTCTCTCTTGATTCCAAATGCTTGGCGGATGTTCTGACACAAGTCCACCAGAGTGTATGGCAATCCCTTAGTCAGATCAGGTTTTCTTCTTCAACAATGACTCAGAGCTTCACATATGTCTTTTTCAATCTATAACAAAGTACACACTAGTTGTTATGTCCCCAAGAAAACTCAGCAGGACAGTTGCAAAGAAAAATGAAAACATAACTATTTCTTCTTTTTACTATTTCTTCTTTTTTTTTTAAACAATCAGCATCTGTAGTGTATGTGTGGGGTTATTTCTAATGTTTTTGATGCTCTTTTATGTGATGTGGGGCTTTTGCTGTTTCTAATGTCTTTTTATGTGCTTTTGTGTTTTTATGGGGTTGTTAAGTTTCCTTATTTTTCATTGTTTTGATTTTTGTGAAGCACTGGCTCAAAAAAGTGCTATATAAATAAAATTTACTTACTTACTTACTTACTAGAGTGTAACAGCAATTAGCCGATTTGATTCAGCAAACTGAGTTCCTGATTTGAAATTTAAACATTACAGGAAACTAGTCTTATTTCTGAAGTATATCCAATCTAAGCACTCAGAGGCAGGACAATAAAACATACTACATAACTTTGTTTACCAATCGCCTCGGAGTAGGAGATACTATAAGTACCAGAAGAAATTGTCATTTTCCACTAAGCACACCACACCTTTGTGTGTGTCCCATGAAATCCTACACCCTATTATTCATTTTACTGTCACGGATGGGGGCTTTAACACAAAAGGACCCACAAGCAGGACAGCGTAAAATAACAATAATGTTTATTAAAACACATGAAAACCACCAGAACACAGAAACTGAAAACAAACCAGAACCAGCCGAGCTGGCTGACTCCCGGGGATCGGCGGAAGCTAGGGTGTACGGGAACGACGAGTGCACGTCCCAAACCTGGCGACACCAGGCAGGAGGCCCGGAGCATCCGGGCGGGTAGGCACCTTACCTAAGATGCTCACGCCACTGGACAATATTTTTATGGGTGCAGAGCACGCTCCCAACCAGCCAGTGAGTCACGAGGAGTGCCTCCGTCCAACAGGGGAGTGCTTTCCTTTACACTGTCTAGGTGTGCCTCGAATACCTATGGGCTCCGACCTGTATTCCACCTGTCCTCTACCAAGAGCAGGTGGTACCTTCATCCCTAATCACAGACTCATGGGGAACTGGGACGTGCCTCAGTCCAAAGGAAACAGGCTCTGAAAAGAGATAAACAGAACAAGTTAGAAAAAAAGTACACCACTAGCTTCACCATAGCACGCCACCCTGGACAGATCTCGAGCTTGAGTGGCGTGCGATCCCTCATGACGGGCGTGAAGCCACAATGCCAGCTCAACGCTCCAGATCTGCTCTATCCAATTTATAGTGATACTGTCAGGTGAATCCAATTAGCTGTGCTATGGTGCCGCACCGCCAGATGGCGCCAAGTACTTCCTACATGCGGCGCGGCCACCGATTACGTCTCAAAGCACCATGGAGACAGCCTCCTCCTTACATTTACACCTATAGAGGATATTAGAAAGGTTTGTGCAGTCATAATAGAGTCTGTATTTTAAATATTTGAGTGTTTGTTAATGGCATAAAAGAGCAGGATCAAACCTTTTCAGAGTCAGAATTTGCAGGCCTTCAATATTGCATTCTGCCAATGGATACTGGTCATCAAAGGCATTGACCTGGGTAAGGGAAACCTGCAGTGTTGGCACCAACTTGAAAGCCCTAAAATGCTCCCTATACCAAATACTTAAATTTCCACAACAATTTTCTGGACAAATTCAGCAAATTCTGACAAGCTACCAGCCGATCCAAGAGCAATGATTATGCCACATCTATTATTTTCTCCTTTAATAAAGCATTCTTGACTGAGATTGGGATATGTGTAATTAAGAAACTCCAATACAATCTGATTCAAAATTTTAACCGGAAGAGTTAAGGCAGCTGAGACAATCAAACCAGAGTTTCTACTGAAGTTGGTTCCATGTGATATCCCATTTATGAAATGGTGTTTTGTTGCCATAGATTAAAGGATGGTTTTAAAGCACTGTGTGTGATGAACAACCTGCTTAAAAACTATGCTTTGCCTCAAATCTTACTGTCCACATAATGATATATTGTTCCACATAATGTTCCACATAATGATATATTGGCAAATGTTGCAAACTTGGTAAAATCCTTTTGCAATCTAGTCCTAGTCGTACAATTCCTCTATGTGCACTAGTAAAACAACTAATTTCAACAACAGGTTCAAAATAACTTGCCAAGCTGGTTCACCCTCAGGTACCAACTACCCAACCAAGAATGGGAGTAATAACAAGAGTTTCATGAGCATTGCCAAACACGTTTATTATGTGCAAATGAGAATAGAGTGACATTGTGGAAAACCCTGCATTGATTCATGGAGACTGCTAAGGGTAAAATCTATCGCAAATGAACAAATTGAGACAATGTGCCAACTCAGTATGGTAATATGCCTTCAGTTATGTCATGTGCAATACCAGGTGGATAGCCAACATTAACATCAAAATGAGAGACTTGTGCAGACACAACTCACAGCAGAAATAACTTGTATTGAAGAATTTCATACTGAAGTTCTGATTTTTGTGGCACGCAAAACTGGCAAAATAATCACTGGAAAAACTTTCAGCAAATCCAGTGATTACATGTGTACCCAAATTGTCTGCTATGGCATTCTGCACTGTCAATTTAACAAAACAGCAAAGCTGTGCAATGAAAATGCTGTTACCTTCCAATACTTCAAGATCTTGAACAAAGACCCTAGAATACTTTCATATCTATAGGTTTTGACATCATCTGCTATAAAAGCTCCACAGCTCTACAATAAAGCTAAATAAATAGATGACATTGGGGAATTACAACCTGATGGTAAATTGCTGAGTTTTCAATACACTGCATAGCCTTTGTTAGAAATCTCAAAGTTATCTACATATGAAGTCAGCAATACTTACAGCTCTTCTCCTGACACAAAATTGTTGCTCTTGAAATACAATCCATCATGAAAACAGTTGTCTATTGTGTTTATTGCCCTACCTCTGATATGTGGGCTAATCCACAGTAATGAGACAAAAAGTGTGACATTATATGTATTTTCTAGAAATTGACAAAAAAATAAATAAATATGGTTTTACTTCAAAGAGTAACTAGTTTATTAATGAAATAAATGAAAGAATAGATAATACATAAGCTTGAAAGTACTTTTTTTCAAATATATATTTCAAATATAATACATGTGTTACATTGACATTAAAAATAACTAATATCAGTAAAACCAGCAAGATTTATTTGTAACTGTTGGTGTTCTCTCTTGCTGAACTTTTTTGGACATGCTCTTTTTTTGTTATATGCTTCCCAGTTGTCAGATCCACCACAACCCAGGGGTTAACATAATCTGTGTTGTCATCTGATAGGTAAACCTTGTCACCTGATAGGCATGATGTACAGATCGATGTCAACAGTAATGGCGGCCCCCATGCTCATTTCTGGCAACATATTACTTGGTCATTTATTTATTGAATAAAATGTTCCAATATCACATATTAGTGAGTAGCAAAAATATGTGAACCTTTGCTTTCAGTATCTGGTGTGATACAACTCTGGGATGGGTTTCCTCACATTCACTGCTCATTTCAGGTACCTCTACAACATTTTGATTTGATTAAGGTCAGGACTTTGACTTACTCATCCTAAAACATTAACTTTTTTCTTCTTTAACCATTCTTTGGTCTGATTTACACATAGACAGTAAGAGCTCCCGGAAGCGTCCCGGAAGAGTTTTTGGCTCCTCCTGGCCGTCTTAGGGATCACACAGCGTTGTTAACGCCGGCCCTATGGGGCGTGGTTTAGTTCTGGCTTCACCGGGAAATGTGGAAAAAATTATTCAACATGTTGAATAATTTCGGGAGCGCTCCCGGAGAAGACGCGTGATGGCGTCTGATACTTTTTAATCGTTGTTTCATCCTTTCCCTTCCTGTATTGTCGCAGTTTACACCGCCGTTATCTGGTGCCCGGCATTGTATCCCTAATCAATGCCATATAGAGCCCTCACCAGTGTAACCAACGGAGTTTTAACCAGCGACAGACACGATCAAAATGACAACGCTAATGGACAGTACGCAGTTCTATATGTCACAAAACAACGTTACAAACGGTCAACAGTACAGTCAGTATATAAAGGCTAGCACACTGCATGCAGGCCTCACCTCAAAGTTCCAGC
>JAVSBU010000022.1:4399262-4409728 GCA_033118015.1 Loricariichthys derbyi
TTGTTAAGTACATAACTCCACATGTGTTCATTCATAGTTTTGATGCCTTCAGTGAGAATCTACAATGTAAATAGTCAAGAAAATAAAGAAAACGCATTAAATGGAAGGTGTGTCCAAACTTTTGGCCTGTACTGTAAGTGGAGGAAGTGTGTTAACAAAAATGCTAAATAACTTTTAATTATCTTACCAAATATGAGAAAATTTAATATAAACGTCAAGCACATAGTTTCTACATGCCTTCCAGTGTATATTTCCATGTCAAGCCCATGTCGAGTTATGGCAAACCTTTTTTTATCGTTTATAGGGCTTTCATGACAGACAGAAGCAGATTACCGGGTGTTTTTACAGCACACTTAATATTGCTATTGTGATCATTTACCACCTGTACCAACCAACACTGATATTGCCAGTATGAGATTTAGTAAACACACCTGCTACACTGACCTACACTTTGCAAGCCCAGCCTAATATTGTTGTTGTTTTTTTTTTTTTTTAGTATTCATTATAATAATATTATTAATTATTAATTGATATCATTAATAATTAATAATATTATCTGTCTGCAAGCCCAAAAAGTGATTAGGCCATTTATGATCTGCACCACTCTGTGTGTGTAGAAAATGCAAATGTTCTTTAATGCATTTCAAACATACACTCTGATTACTGCTACTAATAAAGAACACGGGGACCTGATCAGCTTACAGCTCCACAGTAAGGCTTAGTACATGGGGAGAGAGCTGCTGTCTCAACTCTGTTTCTGGCAGTATGATGCATGCCAGACAGATGAAGAGAGTCAATGGTCAACCTTGCTCATTCTATAAAGCTGCCACATCTCACATGGCACTCTACATGATGCTCAACTCAGAAACCACATGGCGTGCAAGCCCATGGCTGTCTGGCATACTGTACTTGCTATTGTACAGTGACGTATTGTATGTGACGTATGTATCGCATGTTGGGTCTGACTTTGTAACGGACCTGTGTAAATATGCACAGATGCCAGGCGGTACTGAGCAAGCAAAACTTCATCTCTATCTGCCAGACCATATTAAAATCAATGTTTGCCCCTACAGTACCATTAATCCACAAACACACAATATAATGATAGTTGTACTCACCTGTAAAGGAGATTCCTGACCCTGAGGAAGCTCTGTCTTTATGTATGATGTTAAGTCTCTGCATATGGCTGCTGGTGGGCTGTCAGTCGGGTAACCTCTGTCCTGAGAGTCTCTAGAGATCCAGCAAGACCCTGCAGGCCCACCCATGTCTCCCAAGGCCAGAGGGGAGTTGTGGCCCCCAGTCATTCCATCTCCCCCTACTGCTTCTAGCTCCATCTCTGCCTCCAGCTCTGCCTCCTCTTTAGCCTCTTTGTTGCTCTCTTCTAGGTGCTTCATGAGGACGGCAATCACCACATTGACCAGTACAAACTGCGCCGTTAGTACAAAGGACACAAAGTAGATGGGAGACACCACCGTGTTGTAGCATGTTCCAGTGTCCTGAGCACAGTCTCGCAGTGTGTCCTGGAATACCACACAGTTAAGACGCCTTTTATGGCTCCCCAGCAGAAAGATAAAACCTTATGAAAATGCCAGCTACCCTTGGCTAAAGTTACGATTAAGTACCTTCATGATGCCATTCCAGTTGTCCCCAGTGGAAACACGAAACAGCAGGAGAAAGGCCATGCCGAAGTTCTTAAATGTGGCGTAGCGACCAAGGCCCTCACAGGGGTGTGTCTCATCACATACTACGAGCACATTTGGCAAGGTTTGCAAATGAGTCAACATTCCAGTGGTAGGAACATAAATAGAGCTTTTTACATTAATTACATATAATGTTATCATCAGACAAACATCATACTATCACAGCCTATCTAAACGAAGAATACAACATGCATACATGCATTTATATGTCTTTAAGATGCGGTGGCACAGCGGTATATGTGGTTAGCACAGTCAGCTCACAGCTTTAATATCACCAGTTCAATCCTGACCCCAGATACCACCTGTAGGATTTGCATATCCTCCCCGTGTCTGTGTGAGTTTTCTCCAGGTGCTTAGGTTTATTAACACATACAAAAGACTCACTCTAAATTGGCCCATGACTTGTGTAGCAGCTATGTTTCCTCTAGCTTTTGATTTGCCGTGGTACCAGTGTGCCAATATGACAGTGAATTTTTAAAAATATTTTTGCTAAAGTCTCATTAAACTCATTAGAGTGAATCATTAGTTAGAAGGCCAACTGAGCAAGTTAAGTCCCTGTGTTCAGCTTCATATCCAGTGGGTGGTTAAAATAGATTCATAAGTGCTACCAGCATTGCAAAAGTGGGAGGTCACCAGAAAGCCAGAAAACTGTTTGCTAAAGACAAGCAGTCCAAGAACATGGATTACTGGAATCATGTCCTGTGGTCTGACGAGATTAATATAAACTTGTTTGACTTAAATGATATCCAGTATGTGTTGTAGCAAACTGGTGAGGACTACCAATAAAACTTTCTTTTGCCTACTGTCAAGCATGGTGGTGACAGCATAATGGTCTGGGGTTGCATGATTGATGCTGGGGAGGTAGACATATACTATGACACTATGAAGGATCCCAAACATACCTCCAATATGACAACCACCTTGCTGAGGAAGCTGAAGGTAATGGTGTTGGACTGGCCAAGTACTGTATGTACTCCAGACCTAAACCTAACTGAGCACTTGTCTAACATCCACCAGCTCCATGAGGTCATCATAGAGGAGTGAAATAGGATTTGAGTAGCAACCTGTTTGGCTCTGGTGAATGTCCATCCCCAAGAGGATTAAGGCAATGTTTGCTAATAATTTTAGTCACAAAAAATATTGACACCTTGGGCACAATTTTGACATGTTCACTGTGGGGTCTACTCACATTTGTTGACAGCTTCTTAGAAATTAATGGCTGTGTGTTAAGTTATTTTCAGAAGACACTAACAATATACTGCTATACAACCTGTACACTGACTAGTTGTATCCAAGATTAATTTCTATTCTGTTGTCCCATGAAAAGATATAATAAAATATTTACAGAAGTTTTAGGGGTGTACTCACTTTTGTGAGATACAGTATACAATGCCATGTAAAGTATTCATACCCCTTGAACTTTTCAAGTTCTTGAACCCCTTTGCGGGTATGTCTCTACCAGCTTTGCACATCTAGAGGCTGACATTTTTGCCCATTCTTCTTTGCAAAATAGCTCAAGCTCAGTCAGATTGGCTGGAGAGAATCTGTGAACAACAATTTTCGAGTCTTGCCACAGATTCTCAATGGGATTTAGGTATGGACTTTGACCGGGCCATTCTAACACATGACTATGCTTTGATCCAAACCATTTCAGTATAGCCTTGGCTGTATGTTTAGGGTTGTTGTCCAGCTAGAAAGTGAACCTCCAGCCTAGTCTTTGCTTCCTCTCACAGGTTTCCCTCCATGAGTGCCCTGTATTTAGCTCCATCCATATTCCCATCAAATCTCACCAGCTTCCCTGTCCTTGCTGAAGAAAATTATCCCGAACAGCATGATCCTGCCACCACCATGTTTCACAACGGTATTTAACCACAGCATGATCCTGCCACCACCATGTTTCACGGTGGTGTTTAACGTCCCTTGTTATGCACCCCTCGCTGCATTAACTGTCTAGACTTTACTGTTCGCACCTAGCACCCTTTGCACCGCGCCTGGTGCGCTAAATGATCACGATTGGTGGCAAGCCCATCCCAGTGGTAGGTCCTTGGTGGAAGCATCTGGCAGGGTCAGCTGGTACTGCTCCTGCAAAGAGGGGAAGGCGGTGTAGGATCAGAAGGTCCGAGTTAACAACAGGGTCCGTAGATAGATACTTAGGACCTCATTCCCCGTATGAATGGATCATGACAGAATGTCACCACAAGTTCTGGACCCAGCGATCAGCTTCCAGTAGATGGGCGTCATCCATCTGTGCAACCCCCCACCCCCTCCTCCGACCTGGAGGATGGTATATGCTGCCTGATGGGGCCCAGTTTAGGGGGCTTCAGGAGCCACCCCCTCTGGGGGGGGGGGGTTGGGTGTTACTGTAACAATCCCTGCCGTATCCTCACTGTCCAAACCATTTTTCAGGGATGGGCTGCCATCTTGTGGCACAGCGCTGATGCATGCCTAATTATTTCCACCTGTGCTGCGGTTTATATAATCCAGAAAGGAGAGTGAAGTCATGCAGAGATATTATTCCCTGTAACCAGAAGGACTGCATGGTATTCAACTGTGCTCCATTCTTGAGCCATAGCACAATTGGCGTGCAGAAGCAGGGCTAAGTGGTGCATGCTTCCATCTTCCCTTTTTGGTTTCGCCGCGAGGTCTGTCTGGGGCTGGTGTGCTCCACCCATTTTGTGGCTTGTTGAGTTTAAATTTCACCTGTTTTGTAGTGCTGCGCCCACTATGCCGAATATGGATGGCATAGCAGGGTGGGCACAACCCCACTCAAGGCGTGTTCAAGGGAGTTAGGGATGAAGGTTCTGCCCCCTTTTTGAAGAAGGGGGTGGCATACAGCCAGGAGACTTAAGGTTTGGTAGGGATTAGATGGGTAGCATAGGGTAAGCTACGTCCCTTGGCACCATACACCCCCCCTCCCTCTGGCCCCGTCCTGGGCCTATCACATAAAAATCCCAATAAAATACATGTACTCTTGTAGGTATAATATGAAAAAATGTGAAAATTTGAGGAGTATGAATACTTTTGCAAGGCATATTCATAATGTACAATTTCCAAATGGTTTGGTTTATTGTCTTCTTTAATATAAATTTCTTTGGCTTATCATCTTGTTGCATTATGCAACATCTTCAGGCTTCAAGCTCCCACACTTATTTGTCTCTGTTTTGACCACTCTCATGCTTGACAGGGTAGGAAAGCTTATAGTGGACATTTGAACTGAGATTTTAACAAGAACTTTAAATTCCTACAGCTCTTAGTTGCTAAACACGGTTCTTTTTCATACCCAATTTTTATAGCAAAAGTTTAAAAATGTAAAAATAATTTGCCAGCTTTGTCTATCTATATAGTTGCTCTTTCAACCCTCTGAATTTAACCCTATAAAGCCCAAATATAAAAAAGGAGCAGACATTTGCTGAATTGGGTGCCCTTTTTAGATCATTGCACATTTACAACACACACCTACAATCTACAATTCATTTAAATTCCTTCACACACCTATTCCTAGCCATTGCTATCATTTAGGTGTTCTGTTGTAATGACGTGGGTGAAGATCACATTACATAAGTAATTAATACAGAAATCTTAAACTTACTTACATAAGAAACATGCACTACTTTTGTGATAAGGGCATTTCCATTCAGAAAAGGTTTACAATACATGTGAATGACCCTGTCAGAAATACACTATAAATTTAATTTAGATGTGACTGTAGGACTGTGGTGGGACTGTGGTGACATAGCAGTTAAAGTGTATGGACAGGGTTTAAATCCTAATTCTACCAAGCTGCCACTGTTGGGTCCGTTAGCAAGGCCCTAAACCCACAATTGCTTAGACTGTAAGAATATGTAAAAATTCTAAGTCCCTCTGGATAAGGGTGTCTGCTTAATACCATAAATGTAAAGGTAGATACAAGTCTAAGTCTCGGGTAGATCTATCGATCGATTGATCTATCTGTCTGTCTGTCTGTCTGTCTATCTATCTATACAATCACTAGGTAATTACCAGAAAGCCCCATAATTACAGGCCAATCACTAAGAAATTGCGAAGAGAAACTACAGTGAAAGAATAAAACATTGGTTAAAATACTGAAGTGTTTAAACTGGAGACTGTAACAAATGCCTTTTGTGTGGGAATGGGAATTATTTTCTCATTCCCTATTTTGGGACATTAATGGCAAAGGCATTAACTGAGACATCCTAGTAAATACCAATGCATAGAATATCTTTTTTATATTGTTTTTTTGGTGAAAGTCTTAAACACAATGTAACACAAGTAAGTGAGTTGAAAAACTAAGCAGAACAAGTCCTTTAGAGCTCTGGTAGAAGACAGACTCAGACAATGCGCATTATAAAATACGTGACTCTGTTAATGTGTTGTGCTTACTCAGATCACCAAACAGCTCTACTCCCAGAGCTGCGAAGATAAAGAAGAGAAGCATGAAGAGAAGACCCAGATTCCCCACCTGTAGGGAAGGAGAGAGTAAAGAGAAGGAAGTCAGAGAGCCAGACGAGTCTTTTTAAAGCATGAAAGCTCAAGACAGATAGAGCAGATTCAGAAATACCACATCCTGAAAGCCAAGTCATAAGATGTATAGTGTGAGAGATCTTCATTCCCAGTGATTAGAGCAAAAGGTAACCATGGGCATATGCATAGAAAACATCAGGTAGGAATATTAAGAGGGGACTATGGTTAACCAAGTGGAAGATGTTTTGTTTCCATTCAAGAGTCACAGTATAAGAAATATTTATTTGTATCAGCAGACATGGTGGCACATGTTTTTAGCATTGATGCCTCACAGTTCCAGAGATTCCTGATTTGATTCTTCCTGTGTGGAGTGTTTTCTCTGGGTAATCCAGTTTTCTCACACATCCCAAAGACACAAGTTAGGTCAACTGATGTCTCTTAATTGCCACTGTGTGTGTACCCTGCAATAGATTGGCACCCTGTCTACTGTTGGCTTCCACCTTGTGCCCAGTGCTGCCAGTTAGGTCCCAGCTGCCCATGACCGTAAACGAGGTATGAAAATGCATGAATGTATAGTAGGTCCCTGTTTTATGATGATAATCTGGCAATCTGATAATACACATACAACCTCAATTTCAATGAAGTTGGGACTTTGTGTAAAACATAATTGAATACTTTGACAGACCAGTCTATCAGACATCTTGTGGACTTCGCTGGTCACAACACTGCTTCCATTCCACACATGATCTTGCCAATCTTCTCCACAAGGTTCCTATCTGTTTTCTAATCTTGTCTTCCCATCTAATTAGAGGCTTTCCGAGTGGTCTCTTTCATTCATTTGTATACCACTCGGTAACTGCGCAGGTCCACTGATGGTCGGTGAACCGTGCGACATGACCAGCCCACCTGAGCTTGGCCTGTTGGTATTCTGCGACCACGTCTTTCACACCGCTCCTTGATCTGATCTTCTCGTTCCGGATGTGATCTCGCAACAAAATTCCCAACATTGATCGTTCCATGGCCCTTTGCGGCATTAGCAGTCGTTGTTCTTCCCTCTTCATGGTGGCCCAAGTCTCACTTGCGTATAGCATCGCAGGCCACTTGCACCAATCTCTTCAATGGCACAGTCCTACCTGCGATGCTATACGCTATAAAACATAACTAAAAACGGAATATGAAAATTTGCAAATCCTTTTCAACCCATATCAAATTAAAAACACTACAAATACAAGATATTTAATGTTCAAACAACAAAGACCCTAGAAGTTGTACATCAAGTAAGAATGGGAAAGAATTCCACCTATATAAAGCTTTTTTTACCAATTTCTCATTTCCCAAATGCTTATTGAGTGCTAAAAGGAAAGGTGATGTAACACAGTGGTAAACATGCCACTGTCTGTGAAGGCATCAAAACCAAAATAAGTGAATATTTGCAAAAAGCAATAAAGTTAATCCATTTGAATGTTACATATCTTGTTTTTTGTAGTGGATTCAATTGAATATGGGTTGAAAAGTATTTTCAAATCATTGAATTCTGTTTTTATCTATGTTTTACAGAACATCCCAACTGCATTGGAACTGGGGTCATTATATATAGAAGAAACTGTACTCTGAATTTTGAATTTTTCCCCGGGCAACCTGTATGCAGTACCATACTTTCTCTCACTCTCCTGTGCTAAATGAGGAACTCTGCAGTGCATGCCATAGGGAATTACATGGCGGGATTGATGTGTGCTGGGAAATGGAGTGAGGAGAAGTCATGATTGTAACAATAACATTTTCCTTTTTGTTTTTCAATTTCAATATACATTATTATATTATATATTATATTCATAAGATATTCAACACTTTATTATAAAAATTAAGATTTGTGTTAATTGTTTTGCCCAACTGTAGGTCAATTTAAGTTTTTATAGCATGTTTATGGTACGCTAGTTCATGATATACAGTATACATTACACTTCGCAGTTTACGATATCTTCAACTTGGATTTGTCAGAATATATCGACATCATGAAACTGGGACTACCTGTATTAGTATGATTTAAGGCTAAGGCTGAGCATGTTCCACTTTTAACAGTGATAGCATAAAGCACTATATCCAAAGGCTGCACATTTCAAAATACCATAAGGTTATGGATCACGGAAGAGACATTTGTGACCCATCTCTCCAGGAAAGCCTCTAATCGAGTAGAAAGGGTTCCATACTTGTGCAAAACAACAGAGATACATAATATGGTGTATGTACAGATGGAAACCAAAGCCACCATATACAGTTCTCTTCTATATTTTGGAGTAAACCATATAGCGACAAGAAGTACTCACAATTATTCATGTACACATCTGATTCTAAAATGCTACATGATTTATTTCAGTTAAAAGCATCGCATGTGGTGCAGTATGTACTAAAATCAAAAAAGCCTTCTGCAGGGAGCTGCAGAACTTGATAGCATCACAGTGAGCATGCTGAGCCGAGGCGCTTTCTTCTTCGCCTCCTGCCGTATTTACAATCTTGTCATCAGTCCATCTGTAGTGTTGCTAACTTCCAGCCTTACACACTGGTTATGAAAATGAGGCAAGGAGAAAAAAGCAATGCCTACTGGACTGGAGTAGAATATGACAGAGACAAGGGGGGGGGAAATGAAAAGCAACAATAGACGTTGTATTACCTGAGGCAGGGCCTGGATCACTGTGTCCAACAAAGCTCGCATTCCTACTGCCATCTTCAAAAGCTTTAGCACTGCAAAGACAATGATGAGTTAGAAAATCATCTAACCTGATAGAAAGGTGTTAAAATATTTACTGACACCTGAAGCGTTTGTCTTTAAATACATATGGCTGGTATTAAGTATGGGAACACATGGGTGTTTTCTGCTATAAATACTATGATGCTGTTTGATGCTGAGGTGAGTGGTAAGAAGATATGTGATTAATTAAGCAGCAAAATTAGAAAGGTTAAATGTGCAATTACCTCTTTTTAAATACATCTCTCCAGGCCATTTCAATAGCTAGCGCTTGCTTAAAGGTGCAGTTACAATAGCTGACGATAGTCCACTGCTTGCTACGTCCCCCCATGCATTAATAGAAATGGCCAAGAGAACCACCAACAAGCAGATATTGTTTATGATGTGGACCATTAATCGTATGGTAGTTAATGGTATGATATGGTAGTGCAACTCTTTTGGTCTCTATACATATAGTGCCTTGCAAAAGTATTCATACCCCTTGAACTTTTCCACGTTTTTTTCACGTTACATTCACAAACTTAAATTTAGTTTATTGGTATTTTACGAGGTACAAGGTATTACAAGGTTTTCAAAACTTTTAATAAATAAAAATCTGAAAAGTGTGGATTTATATTCAGCCCCTTGTACTCTGATACCCTTATATAAAATTCCTTTTATAGACCAATTGCCTTCAGAAGTCACCTAATTAGTAAATAGAGTCAACCTGTGTGTAACTTATTCTCAGTATAACTACAGCTGTTTTGTGAAGGCCTTAGAGGTTTGTTGGAGAAGTGTAAAGCAGCGTTAGGTTATGAAAAAAAATATCCCAAGCTTTGAACATCTCGTGGAGCACTGTTCAAACAATCATCTGAAAACAGAAGGAGTATGGCATAACCACAAACCTACCAAGACATGGCTGTCCACCTAAACTGACAGCCCAGGCAAGGACAGCACTAATAAGAGAAGCAGCCAAGAGGCTCATGGTCACTCTGGAGGAGCTGCAGAGATCCACAGCTCAGGTGTGAGGAACTGTCCACAGGACAACTTTTAGTGATGTACTTCACAAATCTGGCCTTTATTGAAGAGTGGCAAGAAGAAAGCAAGGCAAAAGTAGTCCTGCTTGCAGTTTGCCACAAGCCATATAGGGGACACAGCAAATATGTAGAACATGGTGCTCTGGTCAGATGAGACCAAAGTTGAACTTTTTGGCCTAAATGTAAAACGGTGCATGGGGCTAAATACAAATGCACGCCACGCTTTTCCGATTTTTATTTATTAAAGATTTTGAAAACCATGTATCATTTTATTACACTTTACACATACTTGCTACTTTGTGTTGGTCCATTACATGAAATCCCAATAAATCCCATGTCCACGCACGTAATGCCACATTTTACTTTATGTGATCATATAATGACACCTACTGGTCTTAACAGGTAATGTACAACATTACTTTTTCATCACAACAACTGGTGAGGCCTTACTTTCATTTTCGGTAAAATTTAAGCGTCCAGGTTTTCATCTTTGAAAATCTGGTCACCCTAACCTACAGGTTGACTTTCGGTTATCCAGTAAGCATT
>JAVSBU010000022.1:4645703-4656024 GCA_033118015.1 Loricariichthys derbyi
AGATGAATCCTAGACATGAGCTACAAATGTCACATTCCTCATGTCAAGCCTCTCCTGAACCAGAGACAACATCAGAACTGTTATCTGGACTATAGAGAATAAGAACTGGACTGTTACTCAGTGGTCCCAAATCCTCTTTTCAGATGAAAGTAAATTTGCATTTCATTTGGAAATCAAGGTCCCAGAGTTTGGAGGAAGAGTGGAGAGGTTCAGAATCCACGTTGCTTGAAGTCCAGTATGAAGTTTCCACACTCAGTGATGATTTGGGGAGCCATATCATCTGAAAAGAGGATTTTGGACCACTGAGTAACAGTAGAAAATCAAAAGCTGTGCAGAAGAACATCTCTGAAAACACAACCGGTCAAACCTTGAACAGATGGGTGAAATACAAGCAACTATTATGATTAATTTGCCTGTTGTCTAAAATTGAACAATACAGTTTGTATTTAATTTGCTGGTATCAATTAATCTATTCTTAGCTGCAGCAACATTCAACTTAAATTCTAAAGTATTTCATTATGTCAAAATAGTACACGAGGCAGCATGCTGGTGCAGTGGTTAGTGCAGTTGTCCTATCACTCCACTCCAGAGACTTGGGTTTGAGTCCCAGCCTGACCACCACCTCTCTTATATTCGCAAGATTTTCCCATCTGTATGGGTTTACTCCCACATTCAAAACATAGCAGTGCATGTCTTTTAGACACATCTCATTCAAAAGGTCAATTGGTGTCTATAAAGTCTCAAATTGTAGGTGAGTGTGTGCACATCCTTAGCAAGTGCCTTGTTCCTGGTGGTTCCAGTTAGACTGCAGCTCTCAGTGACCCTGATGTAAATGGATATAGAAATTAAATGAATAAAAATTGCAAAATCCATATTGTATTATGTGCAGTCGCTTGCTGTTTATAAACCAAGTCTATACTTGTAGGGTGCACCAAATGCAGTGTCCATATACAGTACCAGTCAAAGGTTCGGACACACTTCTGATTCAGTGGTTTTTCATTATTTAAAAAAATAATCGACATTATAGATTAATAACAAAGTCACCCAAATTATAAATAAATACAGATGGAATTTTTAGTAAACACAAAAGTGGTAAATAAACCATAATATGTATTATATTTTAGAGTCTTCAAAGTAGGCACCTCTTACTTATACAACTTCACATCTTGGCATTTTCTCCTTCAGCTTTATGAGGTCGTCACCTGGAATGGCTTTCAGTTAACAGCTGTGCTTTGTCAAGAGCTTCTCTGTCAATTTCTTGCCCTCTTAATGTGTTTGAGACCATTAGTTGTGTTGTGAAGAGGTAGAGTTGGTATACAGTGACTAGCCATATTAATGTTCTATTCCATATTATGACAAGAACAACTCAAGTAAGTAAAGAAAAACAAAAGTCTATCATTACTTTATTAGTCTGAAAATTTTCAAGAACTTTGAAAGTATCTAACCAATAAGTGCTCAGCTTCTCTGGGAACTCCTTCAACACTGTTGGAAAACCATTTGAGGTGATTATTAGTGGCTCTACTCATGAAGCTGATTGAGAGAATCCCAAGAGTGCAGAGTTGTAATCAAAATAAGAGGTGTCTATTTTAAATAATCTAAAATCTAAAACATATTTTGGTTTGTTTAACACTTCACTTTACTACATGATTCCTTATGTGTTCCTTCATAATCTGGATGACGTCAGTATTAATTTACAATGTAAGGAAAAAAATAAAAAACATTGAATCAGAAGGTGTGTCCAAACTTTTGACTGGTAATGTATATTATGCTCTGTCTGTATTAATGATGCAATGGAATGAAAGTGATTCATAGGTTGGATTTTTTTTATGGATGTGTCTATTTCTAATTAACCAGCAAAACAAAATTATGCAATGAACACAAAATTAGCAGCTGTAATTGAGACAGCACTGCATACTCAAGTTTCACCACAGTAAACCACTTTTAAGTTCCAGCATTTTTCAGCTTCTAGGTTTTCTGGTTACAAAGGACCACAACAGGTCAATTCTGATCTCTAAACAAGATGCTGACTGAAGGGAAAATACTTTCAACTTCAAATCATTTCAGTCTTGATTTTTATTTTAGAAAGCTTACTTAATACTGAAACGTAGCTTCAGTATTCCAGGCTTTCATTTGGAAAACATTTTCTGTTTAGAAATAATTCCAAAACATAGCCTATAGAGGCAAATTATTACTTTTTTCCCGGATTGTGGAGTCACACATGCCTACAAAGTTCGGCGTGTGTAGGTGCAAATGCATACCATGCACAAGATGCAATGCCATATAGAGGACATTATGTATTGCTCATATTTTTGAGCTATTTTAAATAGGATTGGAACCAAGGTGGTAAACTGAAAGAAGGAAGTATCAATTAAATAAAACCAATGTGAACAAAATGACAATAATTCAATTACCCATTGTGGAATGTTTTATTTCCTGTATTGGACACCAAGAGCCACATTTTTTACTTCAAGCCATTATCTCAAAGATCACAATGTTAGTACAGAGAGGACAACCAACTGGTGTCTAGCAAAATTTAGACCAATCACTGGTTATATTAAGCATGATTCAACAAGACATTGCACAGTTTATGGATGTGGTAAAACCATCACTTTAGTGTATTAAACAATACTGAGTTGTGCAATTCAGAATGACATTACTGAGATCACCGTGACAAAGTGCAATTAAAATCCTAAAGGTTGTTCTCACGAACCCTATATCAGATCGGCAAACGTGAATCTTTATTTCTAAAAGCAGTTACCAACTGTATAATACCCTCAAGACATTGTCTAGTCTTATCATATTCACTGAACACATTAAAGTTTCCAATGTCCTATGCTTGAATATACATAGTTCAATTAAACAAATCACTTTTTAGATTCCCATTTATAATGCGCTAAAAACAGAACTGAATACTATACAATCAAATAGTCACCTGTTAGCTGAGTGTGAACAATGTTCTTTTTAAATAAGTCCATTATACAGTAAAACACAAACCTTTACAATCAGGCTTGGTTTAATATTTTAAAAGAACCACTCCCAATTTGAAAATATTATGACACCTTCTATATAATGCTCTTAAGGTTATGAAAACCTTTAATGCCTTGTAGTGTACCACTCATTGTCAGTCAGTTGCACCAGTTCATTCACCACATCCAGTAGATTATACTGATGCTTCCTCAGCAGCTTTTGATTTAACAGCTTGTTACTGAAGCCCATCTCCTGTAGCACAGCTATCAATGAGGCCTCTTTAGAAGCTGGATCTGCACTGGGCCGCTGAATGAAGAAAACACGTTCCGGGTCATTCCACAGTCTATAATCTTTTTATTTATTAATTTATTTTAGAACAAATGAGCAGTCTGAAAGCATTAAATCTGGAGTCAAAGTTTTAAGGAACTACTAATTAATTTATTTTGTCTTTCAATATTACTGTCATATTATCACCAGTTTAGTGTTTAGTTCTAGGCAGATGAATGTGATATTTAAAGTCCCAATATGTTTTAAAAATATGTCACGAGTAAAACACACGTTCGAATGACTTATGATGTTTGTTTCTTTATTTTATGCATTTATTTGACAAAAAAAGTTATAAACACTCCCACATATTCTGCACTCGTTTGCCATGTTGCTAAATTTAGCGAGTGCTATGTGATATGCTATTTTCGTTCACATGACACTAAACATGGCGGACACAGCAAGCAATTCTGACAGATACGTACGTATTATCGCTTATTTTGAAATAATTATTGAACATGTCTAAAACACACTTGTTGTATTTGATTTAAAACAAAACCAATAATGTCTTTTGAATCGTCATTTACACTTTAAATGTTCTGTTCGCAGCACGCGCCAGATAAATAACGGGATGATGGAAATTAACATATTAACTGGTCAGTCTGACGACTTGGAATCTTCGAGGGGTTTCCCCAATTTATTTCTTCTAAATGCCTTATACCAACCAAAATTGGACTGAATTATTCAGTCTGGGCATTTAACGGATCTAACTACTAGGTGTTAGGTGTTTAACCTATATACTATAATTTGATTGTAAAACATACTGGGACTTTAAAATATAAGAAAAATACAAAAACAGTAACAGGACTGTGTATAATGTTGCTGTGTGTATAATGTTACCTGTGCAGAGTTGCTCTGGCCTGTGAACAGAGCTTTGTAAGCAGATGCTGCTACTGAGAGTGCCCCCTTTACCAACCCTTCAGTGAGGCCACCGTGACGCAGCCTACAGATAGAAATACATTTGGTCATCTGCAAGGCTAGCAAAAGGCAGATCAGTCATAAATACACTACAAAAATAGCAAATAAATGTAGCAGATCTGTGGTGGTAAACGAAAGAGAAATGTAACTTTTTTTAAACAGCGGCAGTGGTGCATGTTTGTACACGCGTAATAGTCTAGGTTTAAAACTGGAGTGACAACAACCTTGGCACACTATCCATGTACTTACAGAGATTAAATGTTTCACAACTTTTTAACAATGCTACTTGCTCACTCCCAAATGGGGCAACATTAAAGATATGGGAAAATATGAACACAAAAGGAATGAAGTATTAAAGTGACTGTTTTAGTACTGTTTTATCTTTAACTCACCTGGGATCCTGGGAATTGCAGGTCTCAAAGGCACTGGCCGGGGCCTTCAGGTCTGTTAGTCCTAACTCTGGAATAAAAAGCATTTCGTTCACAAGGATTAAATAAATCACATGAGAAAAATGTTTTCAATTGAAGCAGTAACAACAATGTAGGTATTTGCGAGATTTTCTGGCTTAATGTAACAGAACCACTTTGCATAAAAAATGAACTTTCTATTATTATGCCAAAAAAAAAAACAGCTCTGGAACAAATTTATTCTTATTTAATTTGTCAGAATAAATGTTTTTGATACTTCCATGCATCTCACCATTTGTCTTACACTCAGCTGCACATGGCCTGTTCTCCTCACATAAATGTGATCTAATCTCAGTCACACTAGGCTGTACGGATCTAGGAGAAAAATAGACCAAAAAAGATAAGCGTATTCCATGCTTTAAGGTCATAAAATGCTGTATGTAATTCATTTTGAATGATTATGGTGTAGACCTGTGTGTACAGAGAGCTGGGGGTGGTGACAGAGAGACAGGCGCAGGTACCACCTCAGGGATAAGGGGAGGAGTATTCAGTATTTGAGAGGTGCACAGCAACCCGTTCACACTGTTCTGCATAAAGGCTGCCTGATCCTCTGTCTCTCCATCGGCAGCCTTTGGATCCACAACTCCATCAGGTGCTGCACTGCAGCTATTTCCAGATTGGGACACAGCCGAGCTGTATAAGGAATCTCCAAGAGGTTTGGAGGTATCAAAGCAGTCTGGCAAGACGACAAGGTATTCCTCTGATGAGGCTGAGGATGCCTGACTGCTCACCTCATCCCACTCTCCTCCATCTTCCTCTTTTTCCTGGTCATCCTTCTTTCCTTCCTCCTCCTCCAGTGCGGTAGGGTCAGTATAAAGGTTTTCATTAGAGCCGATAAAAATATCTGGGGGAAAAAATTTACATTAAAAAATGTGTATTGTTCTACTAAAAGACAGCATAAGAATAGAAATGTGCATGTTTTGGAAAGCAATAGATTCTTACCTGGGACTGCAGTCTCTTCCTGTATAAATGGTGGCAGTACTGGAGGGGGAGCTTCTGGCCTCTTAATGGTTGGCTGGAGAGATCTGTCAAGCCTCTCAAGCAAACACCTCTCATGAAGGGGAGTTAAGTCGTGGCCTGTTAAAGCAGACAGATAAATGGAAAAATGCAATCCATTTATAAAACTACTAAAATAATACTTGGCATGTTAATTTTAAAAACAGAGAAGCTCGCACTCTCAGGCCTACTGTGGCTTGCTCGAACCCGTTGTCGAGGCTTGTGCTCAGGCTCTTCCTCCAGTGTAAGTGACCTGATCACAGTCTCGCACACAAACTGAGTACCGCTTATGTCATCGTCACCTTCATCAGGGGCCTGAGGGTCAACATTCTCCACTTGTCTCTGGAGCTGCATCACTAATGCGTCACAAAAATACATAGACTAAGAACATTTCCTGTTTACAGATTTTACAATCTCTCAAGTGTTAGCAGGAAATAGCACTGTGAGGAAAAGAGCTAGGGGAGTGTGATATGTAGAATCTATGATAATATTTTGTTTTGACCACATGCGAACTCGAGTTATTAAGTATGTCAGCCACGTTGGGGTGGGGGTGGGGGGGTGATAGTCAATAACATGCCTTAAAAGTTCAAGTATTCATGTAGCCAGGTAGGATAGAACACCCTCCATGTGCACAGAGTGCATCCTGCATTCTACTGCCATATATATCAATCTAGCATTCCAACTAAAAGTGCATTACTGAAGTTAAAGTCCCAGTATGTTATAACAATATTTTGCATATGATTAAAACTCACCTTCTAATGACTTATGATAGTCATTTCTTTATTTTATGCGTTTATTTGACAAAATCTGGTTATAAACATACCGTGTGCTCATTTCCCCTTAGCGAGTGCTATGTCATAGCATCAAATGATATGCTATCATGTGATCACATGACTCCAAAGAAGATGGACATAGCGAGCAATTCTGACAGATACGTATGTATTATCACTTATTTTGAAATACTTATTGAACATGTCTAAAACACACTTGTTGTATTTGATATAAAACAAGACCAATAATGTCTTTTGAATCGTCAATTACACTTTAAATGTTCTGTTTGCGGCACGCACCAGTCACGTGATAAATCACGGGCCGATGGAAATGATCATATTAACAGGTCAGTCTGACCACTTAGGAATTTCCGAGGGGTTTCCCCAGTTTATTTCTTCTAAATGCCTTATACCAACCAAAATCTGACTGAATTATTCCGTCTGGGCATATAACGGAACTAACTATGATGTGTTAGATTTTTAACCTATATATTTTGATTGTATGACATACTGGGACTTTAAAAATGAATGAACAAACTATATCAGAAGACAAAGTACAGACACCACAATCCTTCCAGTCTACAGTGGTGCTTAAAATGTGTGAATCCTTTAGAAATTTTCATATTTATGCATAAATATGAGCTAAAACATCATCAGATTTTCACACAAGTCCTACAGGTAGATAAAGAGTAATTATGTGTATGTGAACATATTTCCCTGGTTACTTTTTAAGCACATTCTGCCGTTTTTACCTTGTCGTTTTTTCGTGTGTTCAGAATTCTCTTTGACCATGCCCACACCATGCTTTGCAAGCATTGGTCCATAATGTGGGGCTGGGGACAAACATGGAGTAATACCTGGAAAAAACAACATCAAAATTAACTATAATAATTATAATTACTATTACTATCACTATCAAACAATGTTCAGTCAAATAGAATCAAAGAGTGAACAGTCATGACTACAACACGTCCCCACAATAAAATAATTTAAATTGACTAAATATTTGACAAACTTACTAGCTGGAGTGTTGACTGGGACTTTTTCCAGCTCCTGAACAATATTTATATCCAGTAATTCAAATGAGAGCAGATCCTTAAAAAAAAGAAACAACTCTATATTACTGTCTGTTTCTACTCACCAACGTTGAGGTACAATGCCTATTCATTAACACATACCTGTGCAGTCAGGAGGTCCACAGAGGGAATGTAGTACTCTCTCTGGCAGATGGACGATGCTCGACCATCACAATCTCTGCCTGACCAGCACACACCTTCCATTACTGGTCCACTGGGTTTACTGATCTGCAGAGTAAAAATAAAATTATTTCATAACAACAGACTGACAGGATTATTCATTCATTCATTCATTCATTCATTGTCTTATCTTGGACAGGGTTGCTGGGAGAAAGGCAGGAATAACCCTAGACAGGGCACCAATCCATCGGGCATAGCCACTCATACATGTACTCAGGACACTTTGGAAACATCAATTAACCTAACACATCTTTGGAATGTGGGAAGAAACTGAAATACCTGGAGAAAACCCACGTGGACAAGGGGAGGACATGTAAACTCCACACAGGTGGAACCTTGGTCAGGATCAAACCAGGGATCTAAGAAGTCTGAGGTGGCAATGCTAACCACTGCACCACCATGATGCCTACATGGTGTCGACTACACTGGTTCTCAAAGTAAGGTTCACTCATGTATAATAAGGCGGTCTGGGTTTTTTTTTTTTTTTTTTCTCAAAATTGGTAGACAAGGCAATATCCAAGCAGAGGGTCAATATGCCATCAAAAAAGTATGCTGAATTTACTCACCAAATATTTGCTGGAGTGAGATGTAAATTTCTGGCTTGAGTTGGGCACCACTACAATGCTGCACCACACTCTAGGGCCAAACTGCACTCCACAGTGTGCCAGGCGCCAGTGGGAGGTGTATGTGCCATCAAGCATCGGCGCCACAAATGCCACACTAACCATACCAACCTGGCCTGGCTTTAGGAAGGGCACTGTCACCTCCTTCTGATCCTGTGACTCCAAAGCCAGGTTTCCCCACATGAACTTCAGCTAAACAGACAAATAAACATGGACCACATGCAAGCATGGTAACATAAGCAAAATCCACGAGGAACATGTGGATGCAGATTCCCAGGTTACAATATCACAAATGCTTGATAACAGTAAATTGAATGTATTAACAGTAAATGTCATTATTGTAATACCTTAGTGTCTGAGGTCCAGCTGATGTTGCCAGTATTCCTCATCTTCCAGTACTTGATGAACTTGGTGCCAGGCTCCAGACAAGTTCCGTCTGGTAGATTCTCATCCAGAAACATGGCAGTCATTGTGGGCACCAAGGTGGAGCAGGAGACCTTGGGACCCCTGGTTTGAGTGCACAGAGTATTGTGAGTACAGCTTTGACTCAGCTTCTGTCTTTTTCTTGAAGCTCATAGCAAAAAAAGTTTTCTGTTTTTTTTTTCTTTAAAATGATGCAATACAATAAAGGCAGCGGGTGCATTTGAGGTAGTTCCATCCACTTGCCAGCGATAAACGCAACTATAACAGACAATGAGATAATCTTGATAAAGACTGTTCTAGGCTGGGAGAGGTAGGTCACCCAGCCCTGAGCCCTCACACTATGGCCCTTACTCTGGACTGGAGGCCTGAGGCTCTGGGCCTTGAGCTGCAGCTGCACCAGGAGCAGAAGCAGGGCCAAGACCTGTGGTGCTTGTCCCATTGGTGGCACCACTCCACAGCAGACCTTTCTTCTCCAGCCGCAGCTTCTTTTTAATCTCCTTCACCTCAGCCTTCAGTTGCCTCCGCTCAGCTTTCAGGCGCTGACGCTCAGCCTTACGCACGGTCCTGTCTCCACGACGCAAGAACCTGAGATAATGACAAATGAAATCACAATTTATCACATTTGTTCAGCTGTATTTAACTGTAAATCCATTGAGAACGTTATGAACAATTTAACGCATTATTATTCATTCATGTGATTATTATCTAACAGTCATCAAGTAGTGTAAAAATCGTGCAGATTTGAAACAGCAGCTTCAGGCAATATTCAGATTAACCATCAAAATGAGGGAAATGTGATCCCAGTGATTTTGACCACGGCATGACAGTTCATGCCAGACAAGCTGGTCTGAGTATTTAATGTAACTGCTAATATGGATGTGACTCAAAGTGATGCAATAAAGAATAAACATTCTGTTGAGTGACAGTTCTGTGAATAGATCCAACTTGATGAGGATGTCTATGCATCCATCTGACAGAAAGGCTACAGTAACTCAGAAAACCACTCTCTACAATTGTAGTGAGCAGAAAAGCAAGTTAGAATGCATAATAATTTGATCCTGGAAGACAGGTGCTCTACAACAGCAGAAAACCATGTTGGATTTCACTTCTGTTAGCCAAGAAGAGGAAGCTGATGCAGCAATGTCCAAAACTCACCAAAAGCAGACAGCTGAAAACTGGAAGCATAGCCGGAACTATTCAATCTCAGTACAGATAGTAATGTCATAATTTGACACTAACAATATGAATCCATGGACTCAGCCTGCTTTGTGTCAACATTCCAACTTGTGGATTAGTGTGATGTGTGGGGAATGTTTTCTTGGCACCTTGGTCCCCACTAATCCCAATCAGACCCCATTCTCACATAGCAGTATTTTGGCCTGGGTTATCATGGGTCAAAAAAAACCACAACATTAAACCACAAAATTCAAGTAAATAGGGGGCGGAGAATAGTATGCAAATTATCCTACCGTTAAACCTCGCCAGGTGCCGTATTCATTCTTTCCCCTATATAGACTTTCATCAGCCGTGTCTTATTAGCTATCATGCACCCTACCAAATCATATGACAATGTACAG
>JAVSBU010000022.1:4664313-4675451 GCA_033118015.1 Loricariichthys derbyi
AAGCAGTCAGTCAAAAGGTTATTTTTATTGTTATTTATAGTTGAAAATTCTTGTTTTTTGTTTTTTTGTGTGTTTTTTTTTTTGCCCCAATGTCCCCATCATATAACGAAGAGCAAATAATGAGTCATATATAAATGTACCTGAATAAAATCAATAGATATTTGCTTTTTTTTAAGGGACGGGACTAAGCACGCTCCTAAATTCATTAACTGGTCCATTTCTTCCTTTTGAACTATACCATGGTGGATTTACTTGCATGTTTGTATCATTATCCGTATGGAACATCCGTATGGACTATGAACCAGAAGGTCCAGGGTTCAAATATACCTTCTCTGCCAAGCTGCCACTCTTGGGTCTCTGAGCAATGCCTTTAACCCACAGGTACTTGGATTGTAAGAGTGTATAAATTGTAAGTCGCTCTGGATAAGGGTGTCTGCTAAATGAGATAAATGTAGATATAAACATTTCTTCAGTAATTAATATGTTTCGTGTAAAACTCAGTGCTCATCACAACACTCTGCTATTAAGTACCAGATGGAGCACTAGTTTAAATGTCTTTATTTGTTTGTTTATTTGTAAATCATGACAACAAATATTTTACTGTACTTACTAATACCAAACTGTCTTCCCTTATCAACTCATCTAAGTCATCACTGTGTTTACAGTTCCAAATCCTACGTTTACTTAGGATTAATACCTAATATTTTAGAGAGCCACTACTAGCTATTTATTTCAAATTTATCCCTTAGCCTTGGCTATTTGCACAAATGGTTTAAATTTAAATAGTTAACAATTAAAAACCTCATTAAACTATTATCTATGT
Organism: Loricariichthys derbyi; assembly: GCA_033118015.1. Classification (NCBI taxonomy): domain Eukaryota; kingdom Metazoa; phylum Chordata; class Actinopteri; order Siluriformes; family Loricariidae; genus Loricariichthys; species Loricariichthys derbyi. The sequence continues at coordinate 4,665,137 of JAVSBU010000022.1, forward strand.
AACTACCTCCAGTGTAATAGTATTTATGAAACATTTCAGGATTAGGTTAGGATTTATGCCCCATCATATTATTTAAAAGAGCATTAATTAGGGTATTTAAAGTCTTCAGAAAATTGATGTGATTCTTTTTTTGTTCTATGAGGATAGTGGTAGCATGTGACATATAGATCATGATATTTAACAGGTTAAAAATACCACAGGTTTTAATTTATTCATCTCTTGGTTTAGAATGTACTTCACCAACTGTTAACAATTGATTTTGGTAATTTATTTATATTAATTTATGCATTACGCCTACAAAAGTGAAGTACCCTGTCCCACAAGGGTCAGTACTGGGCCCACTATTATTTTCACTGTGCTTACTCCCATTAGGCTTAATTATTCATAAACATGGATTTAGTTTCCAGTACTATGCAGATGATACACAACATATATATCTAGGATGTGTTATTTTAGTGTTCCGTTTATTTTTTGATCAGTGTATAAAGCTCAAGCATCACATTTGATTCTGACTTCTGTTGTTTTGATATGCACATTAGCAACATTACGAGAATTGCTTTCTGTCATTTATGTAATAATGTAATATCGCTAAACTTAGAAACATACTCTTTTATAGATGCTTCAAAATTGGTCTATGCATTTTTAACCAAGAGGTTGGATTACTGTAATGCTCTACTGACTGAATACTTTAGTAAATATATAAATCAACTCAATTTAGTTTTTTCTCTCTTCAACTACAATGAGACAATTTGATCATATTAGTCCTCTTCTGTTGGGGCTATACTGGCTACCAGTTTGATTCTGCACTAATTACAAAATGCTTTTTTGTAACATTCATTTTTATTTATATTTAAATAGTCTAACAGTCTAGTGGCAGTTTTGTAGCATAGTTTTTATTTTATTGGTCTATTTAGATGAGTGTATTTATACATGGCAGGCTGTGATGCTGATAAAATAGACAGATAATGATGATCATGGTATAAAATATGGTAAACACCATGCTGAATGGGAAATATGTCTGTATAGGTCCATGGTTTTATGTACGCACGCTACAATAACATATAGTATAGCATTTTATTGGAAGGCTAAAATACAAATTAATTATATTCTTTCTTCTCCTTCTTTCAGTTGTTCCTTTTAGGGGTTATCACAGTGGATCTTATCGTATTAGGCCTGCTTTAGGATTTACGCTGGGTGTTCTTACAGCTGCAACCCTCCCAATTCAAGCTTGTGACCTGTACTGAAAACAGTGGCTAGACATTCACACCGGGACAATTTAGAGGACGAATTATCATAATGTATGTCTTTGGAATGTGGGAGGAAATCTGAGTGCCCAGATAAAACCAATAGAGACACAGCAAGGACTTGCAAACTCCATGCACAAATGCAGAATATGGACCAAGAATCAACACTTGTATAACCATGCTGTCATGAAATGGAAATGAATTAACATATGCTTTTTATTTTTATTTAGTTTGTTTCCATTTCATGTTAATTTAAACTATAATAACCATGATTTATAGACAATTTGCATAAACTAAAATGAAGACAAAATGTACTATCCAAACTAGTGATGTGCATTTCCTGCAAAAAATGCAAGTGTGATTGCAATGTTGCATGCCCAGTCTGGGGACTCCTGGACGTATCTGTCCTGTCTGGGGCTTCCTGGTTCTCTCTGCCCTGTCTGGGGCCTCCCATGCCTCTCTGCTAAACTCTCCCTAAACTCTCATTTACATAATCAGAGTGTGCTCAATGGTTTTCCTATGGGGGCATATTTGGGGAGTGATAAAAAGTGAACGGAGGGCCCGATCAATCCGTGACTTGAATTCCGGGGTCAGGGTGCCCCCCTGTCCATGCATGCCAATTCTAGTTTTTCTAGCTCAAAAATTGACAGAGTTATGTCTGTCCGAATTTGGCATAATGTTAAGTCAATGGGAAATTTTTCTCACGTTATCGCGCATAGCATGCGAATGCTATGTTAGATTTCTTATCTGTATACAAGCAACCATCTCCCGAAGATTCTGCACGTTTCAGTGTTTGTGCCATGTCGATACCTCAAAAACTGCGGTACGAGTTATTAGTGTGATTGCCTACTGCAATCATACTAATAACAAGTAACAATGGGCCAACCTCATACAATACCATGACTTTATAGCAGTGCATATCTAATTCCTTTTGTAAGGACAGAGGTATTCAACTGAAACACTTCAATAGTTTGGCCCTCAGCCAAAATAATGCATCGTATAACTAGTAAAGTTAATTGTGTAAGTTCAATCTGAAAGGGATCAAAACAAGAAAAAAATGGAAAAGTGTTCCAAAGGGATACCTTAAGTTGGATGAGATAAAACGTGCCACAACAGCAACAGAAGATAGCTGTTTGGCCTTTTTAAAATAATTTTTATATCAAAATACTATCCTATTTGGAATATAAGTATTCAAGTCACATTTTATTTTAAGGGCTGTTTTCGGCTCAATGTTTGGTGGAATATTGCATGAAGAAGTTCATCTGTAATGAAACAGTAGCAGAACCAGAACTCATGCACAACACATTCTAACCCCTGCATATTGTATTGTATACCTTAACTGTGTGTATCACCAATAGTTAAGACATAAGCCTTTCAAAATAATAGAGCATATGTGCAGTCACTTATGGACAGTTTAATACTTACTTTCTTTACTATGTATTTAGTTACACTTCCTTTCTCTTGAATAATCAGTATAACCACATCAGACACTCATTGATCTGTGATCGTTTGTAATGTTGAAGAAACAAATTCATGACCCCGGTGATACAGAGTCAATTAGACATATGTTTTCAGAGTCAGTGCATTACATCAAGAAAAAAATGTGGAACCAGGCAGGTATGAAGATCTTAAAATCGTCAGTTCACTGACCTTGACACCATTTCTCTGTAGTTTCTGAGCAAAGCGGCCCTGGCACCTAATTAGTTGTTGGCTTTAAACTCCTCATTACTCCAACTAGGCAATATGTTTCCTCTCACTATTAATCAGACAAGAGAAAGGCAATGGATTTGGCACATTTGAGCAACTAGTGGACAAAGTTCCATTTTGACAAATGGACACTGAGCTGTGTGGTATTATCAGCGAGATGGAGTGATGGTAAGAGGCAGTGTTCAGACTGGTTTAGTATTCCACACGCACACACAGTACATTTGGATGTGATGAGCCTGTCATCCGTTCTGTGCTTGCAGAAGAGAGTGGGAACTAATTACCATCTCCTCACACATACAGCGCCACGAGCCTAATGTAGTCTGTAGCCCATGCAGACGAGCTGCTCTAATGATGTCAGGAGAAATAAATTCCAAGCAGGGAAATAATTTAATGGGGCTACCAGCATCCACATTGTCACGTGTATGAGACTTCTGTGAACTTGAGAGAGTTTTGTTTTAGAGTCTCGAGCCAAAGTTGATAGCATGTAAATAGGTTGAAATTAACGAAAGCTCAGACTCTCCCTGCAGGACTGCTGCAGGGCTCTTCTCCCTTTCAGTATAATTTAAAGTTAATTTCACCCCTTCTTAAATTTTTGATTATCAACTTCACTATCTTAATGCAGGTCTAAATTACACTGCATGCTAACGACTGTTGGCCATTGCTCCACTAGCCACCCATTATAGAGGAAGCAGAGATTCACACATTTAGGAAAATATACCAAATCACCAACATTTGGGAAAGCTGCAACCGACTGCGTTGCCCTGACAGGTGTTGCTTCTCAATCACCAATCTCTTCTTTCATTGCTTATAGCTATTTTTTTACACTTGTTGGAAATAATGAACTCCATATTTGAATCAGAAACATATTATGGAGTTATTGGCTTATTTCAATGTGAATATAATGTTAGTGGTGTTATTATAATATCGAACTCAGAGAGCAAACAGTGTATATGAACAAACCGGTCAAACTCTCGTCCTCTTAGTGGAAGGAGATTGTGTATTAGAGGTGTGCCATACCTTGACCTGAGTAGACAGATATCTTGGAGATAATAAAATGCTAGCGTGCCACTCAAGGTAGCTGGCGTGTATGGAATGGTGTAGCACTGCTGCTGACCTCTGTGTGACTGCTATTTTGGAGATGGGTGGGTTGGCACGAGTATGTGTTACCATGGCAACACCTGCAGTCTGCAGCGTGCTGCTGATATCATTTATTTCTCACTCAGGGGGCTGGCGAACACTAGTATTCAAATGGGGCCATCACTCTCGGGCAGCTGGGGAACAGACTGGCAGCTAATGATGCCTTCAAAAGAAGCGGCTTAACTGGAGAAATGTCATATGGCATATGACAGGCTGAGGAGTTGCCCAGGTCTATAACACACCTCAACACCACATCTACCACTTTGCTTTCTCAATCTTTTTTCTCTAGTTCCATCACTCTCCTTTGCTTTCCATCTTTTTCTTTCCATACTATTTTTGCTAAATCTTTCAAGTTATCTAGCATCCATTTATTCTCATGTTTAAATCATTTACTATATTTGCTATCTCCCTCTTTCTTCCTCTCACCCAATTTCTTCTTGGTTAGGCTCTTACTCTCTCGCACTCTCGCTCTCGCTCTCTCTCCCTCTCTCTCTCACTCACACACACTTTGGAGGTAGGAGAGATGCTAATAAGAATGAGACATGAGGCCTGTGCCGCAGGCCACCAGCTGACTGAGGTACGCCTTGGGAGTGATGGAGCGCAGGAAGTCTCTCATTGCCCCGCCGCTGAACCCGGTGCTCGGGCCTTGCTTACCCCCCTCCACTCCTTCCAGCCCTACCTCTCCGTTTTTTTTCTTGCTGTCATGCACTGGAGTGTATCAGCAGTACACAGTGCTGCTGAGCGTCTCTACCTGTCATTACAAATGAGCGTGAACACACCATCATATTATTTGTCATTTCAAGCAACCAAGACTGAACAAAATATGAACATTTTGCAGCTGCATCCTTGTTGCTTAAGACAGCAGTGGCATAATTATAACCCAATCAATGTATCAGTAATCAATACATGCTGCTCAATCTTGATTACAGAGATTACTCCTTCCCTTATTTTGCATGTGAAGATACATTTAAAGCTCACATTAAAGCTCGAAATAAGACACATCTAAAGACTCTTCTCTAAGATAGAACTCCTAATCCTGATGATCCATCACACGGGTGGCTATCCAGCTATACAGAGTGTGAGATGATAACCAAAAATGTGGACAAGTAAATAAAGTAGCTGCTGCTGTAAAAGTACGCTAGGGATTACTGATGGCTCTTTAACTTAATAGGCATTTAAAGTGGATTGTGTATGCTGCTGAGTGCCTGTAATGATGGCTGTTTACGTGGCCTCTCATTTATAATAATTAGACAGAACGGGAGGGGGCTGCTGCCAAGCAGTTCTGGACTATTGGCTTAGGCTGAATAATGACCTACTGTAGTTGACCGGGAGATGACCGTTGCCTTCTTTATGACCCCAGAACCCCAGACTCACCCCCAGCTGATTCTGCTGGTAAATAGAATGCCCGATGTCTCTATATAGCGCCTCGGTGTCTATTGTAATAATGAAAGCAGGTCATCTTATTTGTGTGTTTGACTGAGAGTGCGAAAGTTGAAGAGGAGGGTGTAGGCATGTACAAAGCCTTAATGCCTTTTTTCTTTCTCTTCCTTTAGTTTTTTCCTTCCCTTTTATTACATTTTCCTCTTAGGGGCATTTTGTAGACAAATGCTGGTTTACTTAAAATAGAAGCTTTTGTTTTTCTGCAATGTATGAGGATGTGATCTAATAGGGAGGTAAAGAGTCTCACAAATAGTCGATGAGAAGTGACCACTCACACATTGTAAGATATAGACAAGTTTCCTTTGTATCTGCAAATTGCCTGTGCAGTAGGTCATGATTTCTAAACTCCATGATCTGAAAGCATTTTGATTTGTATATCTGCACTGCTAAAATACTCAATATTAATTTCTACATCACCAAAAATTGATACTATTGACTGTAACAGAATGATGCAAGACATTGTTCTTCTGCGGTAAGGCTAACCAGAAGGTGTCACTGGAGTACACCAGTCTTGTCAGCAGAACTGGTGTGATTTTGGAGGCTGAACACTTGTGGACATTTGGCTTCTGTCTAGACCAATGCCCCAGCATAGCTTTATGACTCCATAGGGTGGAGGGTTGGAGGGTGCAGTATAGGCTCCAAAAAACAGGCGGGACTGAAAGAGTGTTGTTGGTGGGCCTGCATTTTAAAAAGGTCCGGGAGAAATTTGGCCTACATCTTCAGAGCCATAAATCTCTCGACTTTTCATTGCGTGATGTTTTACAGGGATTCCACAGGGAACTCGGGCATGTGTTGAGCCTGACCTCCAGCGTTATGTACTTTGAAACTGGGAGACATCAATTACAATCCAGGAATGCAGGAGGATGGGATGGTTGAAGAAAAAACTAGTCAAGCAGTATCAGTGAGGCCCCACTGCTCTACAATCGAGATGTGGAAACAGTCTTGAAAACATTCCCAAAAGGTCTTTTAATATAAAGATAAAAGGTAAATTAGCTGATATTTATACCCACGCCATGGCCAAATAGAGGGGTGGCAGATTTAGAATATGGCTCCCAGCTGTGTGTAGTATATCCACTACAGCAAACTAGACCCCCCACCCCACCCCACCCCACTATCTACCTTGTACCATCACATGACACCCCCAGAAATTTTGCCTGCACCCCCAGTCAAAGTAGGCCGTATCCAGCCCTGACCAGCACTGAGGACTTTGGCACCTACATGATGTGCATTTAGTAATATATACCTTTTTTATCAGCAATCAAACTACCATTGAACACAATTAACTGCAATCGGGCTAGGACAAATAAAAGTGCGTTAGTGGATTAGAAAAGCGGGTGTGATGTGATTAGTGTGGGGAGAAGAAATGCCCTGAACATTACGCTTGGCTGCCATCACTATCATTCACTCCAGCACTGGATCAGTGAGGCTGTGTTAACGCTGCCAGATGGATGCTGCTTTCGGCCACTATTTCATGTTATTCTGTAGTGAGGGAGCCGCTGAAGGCTGGGCTCGGGGGACTCTTACTGCCGAGCAGCTACGAGCAGAGCGCACACACAGCGCGAAATTAACTCCGGCGAATTAATCGGGGCAAGATTGAAATTAAACTCGGCTGCAGATGAGCGAGCTGCTCGGTGTGTTTGTTTATTTTGCCACCACACGATCCCTTTGCTCGTATTCTTTACGACGCCAGAGGGCTGATCACACACACACACACACACACACACACACACACACACACACACACACACACACACGTCCTTATAAATTAGCAATCCTCACCATTTTTATTTTTTACAAATATAAATTTTGTATATATCAATTTATCATTGAAAAGACAACTAAGATTTATTTAATTAAGAAGTTTTTACATTTTTTTAAATTTTTAAAATATCTTTACTGGTTCAAAAGTTATGAAGATTTAAAATGTGTGTGTTTTGTGTTTTTCTGTGAATTTCTAACATTATTAAATATAATAGCTAATCCTGTGATTCGTGGACCCGGCACTGTGATTTTTTTTCTTTTTTTGGTCATAACTTTTTTTCGAATAAAGATATCTATTTCAAATTTGGCACCTTATAGTCATTTTTCATGCAGAATCCATTTTTGTTGTTTATTTTTGTCTCCTTATACAAATAATAAGTGTTTTGAGCCAAACACCAAATAAACCAGAAAAAAAACTGTCAAAGTTTACATCGGTTTTATTCTGGTTACGATCTTGAAGGAGTAAACTAGTTAAAAATTAAATAACACAGAAATAAGCATAAAATATATTTACCGATTGAAAACATCCAAGTTTCATACATGAGCTCGGTTAATAATAATAATAATAATAATAATAATAATAATAATAATAATAATAACAATTGTAATGGAGTTTTTCCCCAACGCTGGTGAAAGAAAATGGCGGCTCCGCCTGTCAATTGCGAGGTCAAACCTGCGGGTGGTGCTATTTCTTTGTAAATGCGATTATCACAACCTGCTTAAAGAAATATACAATTGGTATAAAATAATTCTGAAAACTTCTACTTTCAATAAATATAAGCATAATAATAATAATTTTAGTGGTTAATGGAAAACAATAGCATCAACTTTGGGAACTATTTTATAGAGTTATAGACGTCATATGCAAATTTTGTTTACACTGTTGGATAGGCCAATCAAAGACGAGTTTATTTATATATACTTTATTAATATTCATAAAATTTGTTTAAACTGCATTTACCACCAAATCACATGCACACCACGGCAGGCGGTCTGTAAATTCTATACTTACATGAGAACAAAGAGTTGTCTATACACTTGTCTTTGATTGATAAATAATAAAACTTGTATTTATGCAATAAAAATTTAAAATACATAAATTAAAAAATAGGTTTATGGACTTTTATAAACAGTTATCACTTTGAAAATATGTTAAGAAATGTCATTGTTATCGATGTCTATTGGAAATATTGATTTCTTCTAGCTTTCACTCAGATTACTGATAAGTCTTCAGTGGGGGTTGCTAGTATAAACAAATCTGGGGATAAAATTTTATTAAACCTTAATTTTTAACCCACAACATGTTATAACTCCCTCAATGTGTCAGATGCTGATTTGGTAAAGAGCTTCCACAAAAGAGCATTGAGGAAAAACCACAGCTAAAGAGATGAAGGTCATGGCTCCAGGGCTGAGTTGTCATCTGAGAAGCAAAGTAACAGTAAAAGTGGCTAGAAGATAAATCCTGGGTATATTAAGGCCACACACACTGATCTAGAAGCTGCTGCTTCAGAAGGTTTATGGAATTAGACGGGTGCTTTGGGCTTAACAGTAGATATCCCACTGAGACGGCCGTTTTCTATCCAAACACTTGTAAAATGTAAACCTACATTAATCGGTCACTTTAATAGTTACACCTGTTCAACTGCTTTTTAATGGAAATATCTAATGAACCAGTCTCATAACAGCAATTCAATGCATTTAGGAGTGTGGTCAGTACAACCTGCTGAATGCTTAAACTGAGTATCAGAAAGGGGAAGAGACATGACCTTGAATGTGGTTGGTCTGAATATTTCAAGAAACCGATAATCTACAGGGATTTTCACACACAGTGCCGTCTCTAGGGTTTACAGAGGGGGAAAAGAGGAAATATCCAGTGAGGGCTGTTTGATTGAAAATGTCTTGTTGTTGCCAGAGGACAAGGAGAAAGCCCAGACTGGTTACAGCTGATGGAAAGGCAACAGCAACTTAAATATCACTTGTTACAACCGAGGTGTGCAGAAGTGAATGCACGTCTAACCTTGAAGCATGTGGGCTACATCATGGAAAAGAAAATTTTGATGATTATGGCTTACATGTAATGAAAACTTAAAATTCAGTGTCTCAGAAAAATAGAATATTATATAAAATCAATTAAAAAAAGGATATTTTACATAATTTAGCAGACATTCCTATCTGGAGTTACAAATGATACTTTCTCACAATCCACACAAAGAAAGTGTGGTTTAAAATCTAAAATGTTTCACTCTATGTGTAATGAATCTATATAATATATGGGTTTAACTTTCTGAAATAATTGACAAAAATATTGAATTTTTTCATGGTATTCAAATTTTTTAGATGTACCTGTATACCAAGTAAAAAACAAACAATACCTAAGATAACTGATGATTCAGTCTGATGCTCAGAGGAGCTTTTGAAAGGAGAAGTGTGTGCTCTGGTTTGAAATCCTAAAATCTGAAAATACATCATCTCAGCGTTCAATCAGCACAATCATGTACAAGCCTGCTGACGCAGCACTGTTCACTCCAAATACTCCAATCAGCCACGTAAAAAATAAACAAAATGCTCAGATTAAATTATAATGTGCACAAATTCAAATTATGCATAATAAAATAATTGTAATGGAGGCCATGCTGTTTCTTCCTAATTAGACACCTGCTGCTTTTAAATCACACAACCATGGGAGATTAGAGAAAAGCTGCCCTGATTGCTTCTCTGATTGATCATCCATGCTCATTATGTAATGAAGGACTGATGGAATAATAAGGAAGATAATAAAGACAAGTTTGGAATTTATATATCATAAATTATATTATCTATTATTATATGTATATACATATGTATATATATACATATGTATATGTAAAATGTCTCCTTGTACTTTGTTATGCAAAATATATTAAAGGATGTATCTTAATAGTTTCAAGAGATAGTATAAACAATTAGAGATGAAAGTTTATTCATTACTATATAATTCCATCAATATGTGCTTCTGCGCTATGAAAAATGCCTGGTAGAATTGGGAC
>JAVSBU010000022.1:4742431-4756264 GCA_033118015.1 Loricariichthys derbyi
CTCTCTCTCTCTCTCTCTCTCTCTCTATATATATATATATATATATATATATATATATATATATGCGCGTGAGTTATTTTGACAACAGAAGTTGGCTTAACTTTGAAGTTCAAAAGTTCAAATGAAAAATGTAAGTCTGAACACGTGCACTATTATACAACCCCTTGCTTTATTACTTTGTGGAGCATCCTTTAGCTTTTATAACTTCCAACAAATGTTTTCAGTAAGTACAAACTTCTTACACCTCTCAATTGCAATCTTGGCCCATTCATCACATGCAAAAGCCTCTAATTCAGTGATGTTTGATGGCTTCTGTGCTGCAACTGCCACCTTTAAATCCCACCAAAGATTTTCAATCAGGTTTAGATCTGGTGACTGAGAAGGTCATTCCAGGACATTCCAGGATCTATTTCTCAACCAAACTTTGGTTGACTTGGAGGTGAGCTTAGGACCATTGTCTTGCTGGAAGGGCCAATGATTCTCAAGGTTTAATTTATCAACAGATGGCACATGTTCCTCTTTAAAATGGCCTGGTTTTTCTGAGAATGCATAATGCCAGGTATACAATCAAGATTCCTACTGCAGAAAACCAGCCCCATATTATTAATGAACCATCTCCATGCTTGACTGTGGGGTTAACCACAGGTCATGCTGTCTCACACAAATATTACGTCATGTAGTTTATGTTCTGATTTTATGCATCACTCAACTCAAAGAGGTTATCCAAAGCAGAAATTTTGGAAAAAAAAAAACAACCCTAAATTGATAAATTGTTAAAATCTTTTTTTTTTTTTTTTTAAATCGATTTTGAGTATTTTTGACGGTAATTGTATATAATCCAAATATACACTCACCAGTCACTTTATCACCACCTCCTCCTTTCTACATTCACTGTCCACTTTATCAGTTCCACTTACTCTATAGAAGCACTCTGTACTGCTACAATTACAGATTCTTTCTCTACATAGTTTGTTAGTCCACTTTACTTTGTTCTGTAATGTAATAGTCAGGAGCAGCACAGACCACATGCTAGTTGGGTGATGGATCATTCTCAGCATTGCAGTGACACTATGGTGTTGTGTTTTAGTGTGTTATGCTGGTATGATTTGATCATACACTGGAGTGCTGCTGGAGTTTTTAAAATACTTGCTGTGTCCTCTGTTAGAGAAATCTACCTTATTGCTCCACTTTGCCGTTAGAAACAGTAGCTCATGTTTCTGGACAGGTTGTGTAAGTTATCTAATTCTTCATTAGTGCTTACAGGATGCTGCCTACAGAATAGTGGTAGACTATATTAAGTCCAGCCATGACACTGAGGTGCTTCAAAACTTCAGCAGCACTGCTGTGTCTGATACATTCATACCAATGCAACACACACTAACACCACACTGCAACCCCAAATCAGAAAAGTTAGGACAGTAAATGGGAAAAAAAAAAAATTAAAAACATTTTTAATTGCGTTTTCATCAACGTTCATAGTAATCTACATTTTCACCTTCCTCAAGTGTGAGCCTACTTTTTGAGATTTGAAGCATTGTCAGGCGTGTAATGAAAAATGATTTTTAAAAAAACAAAACACAAACAAATACTTACTATAAGCAAGAATATTTTTCTGATTGTTGGACTCTGCCTAGCCAATATGGAAGAGATCTTTAGTGAACGAAAAGTTATGCTGGGTTCCTTTTCTGATCAGCCAACTTGTATACATCTTGCTCTTGGGGTGATCATAGCTGATCAATTCCTCCCAAGGAGGGTAAAAAAAATAGTCTTGAACTTCCTCCATTTGTACCCAATTTTTTCTGACTGTGGATCGTTGGAATCCAAACTCAGTTGTTCTTGTAATTTTTTTCAGCCTAATGAGCATCAACATTTTCTGAGTTTCTTAGAAATCTCCATTATACATGGTATAACACTTCCACAAACATGCTGTGAAGACCATTATGTATAATATTTTTGTCTCATTCATTTAACTGGGTTCTCTACTTACTTTAAAAACAAAAATCTGAGGGTATTTTAGGTTATATATAGGGATAAACATAGAAAATTCTAGCATTCAACAAATGTTTATACGCTCATGTCCCATGAAGAATGTATTTTATTGCATCAAAGAGCACAAGACAAACTGATATTTTGGTCTTTTTATTCAACTGACTTTTGTTGTTTCCATCTTTCAAGTAAAATAATCTGGAATTACAAGGGAATGTAAGGAATGTAACAAATTAGATGAGACAAAATTAAAAAAAAAAAAAAAAAAAAAAAAAGACCCATCACCACAATTTCCTCATTCCCCAAAACAAATCTTTATCTCCAGAATAGGACAAAGACGGCAACTTCACTGCTCAAGTTCAGCTGAAATGATGAAATAAATCCCTAAAGGTTCTTTCAGGGGTCTTCTCATAAAAAAGTCAGCTGAGAAATTGGACAACAGCAACTGACAGTAAAGAGGAATTTCAATCTTGGTTGCACTTTTCAACACAGATGCTTCTCTTGTGATTTAGGATGGAATATGTCTTTATTACACTTTAAACACTAAAATGTTTGGAGTCCAAACTTTTCTTAACAAGGCATAAGGGGGATCTACTCCCACGTGGATCAACAGGCACTCTCACTTTGTCACACTGACTTGAGACTGTTTATCAACAAATTTTAATGAAAAGTATACTATACTAATACTTTAAAAAGGTGAAAAATGAGGTTGCCGCCACTCCTCCATATTGCCAGAAAGCAAAGGACAAGCAGACCAAGATTTTTCACAAGCAAAAGAGATATACATATATTGTGTGAGGTACCAATAAAGAATTATTCTGAATTGAAAGGGGTTTAAAAGACAATGCACACCAATGTCAGGGACACTGTGTGCAAACGGAGAAATGCAGCCTGGACTTTTAAGTAACCAATACGGGGGGAAAAATACACAAGACAAGGAGTTCTGAGCAGACTTACTCCAGCATAGTGCAGCAAAATTACATTTATAGACATGTTCTCTTCATACCCTGGAAGAAACCACATATTCTTAATCTATCAACCAACTTGAAACAAACAATTGTCAACAGCTAGGCGAGTATTTTGTCTTAGCCCAACTGTTCAAAACATTTAACAATCTTTCAAATGTAGCATAAGTGACTTCGCGATCCCCTTTGCAGCAAGTGAACTCTGTATAAAGAGTACAAACTATGTGACCCATCTTAACAGATACTTCTTTTTAGTATTCCAGTCTTTAAACGATTACAGTACATAGTGTGAACTAACAACTCCCTCCCCGTGCTGTCCAAAGTCCTTGTTGTATTGTGAGGTACTGTCCTTATGATTTCATCATTAGGACAACAAAATGCCATTAATTTTAAGGAGTACCATCCCCCATCTTTGTTCTGCATTTCCTCTCCACACTGACGATGGCTTAACAGTTGAGAATGCACTCAAAATAAGTTCAGCTTTTCTCAAAGTGCAATTGACTCAATTTAACCACTCGCCTCCAACCACTTAAATGAAATGCAAGTTTTATCCACATTCCCTGAAACTCATAAAATATTTTCTCTCATTTCTGCAGTTCACATGCACGATTATCAATCAACTAGGAGTTCTGTCTCTTGTCCTGATCAAGTCTTGGAGAGCCGCTGTTGACTGGTGGATGAGCGGGTGTTGCTGGCTGGAGTGCGAGCTTGGGCCGCCGCCAATGCGGCTACACTCCGGAGCACCCTGTCTGGAGTACCCTCACTTGATCCAGCACTCAGTTCTGGCCCATCATGCTTTTGTGATCGTCTTTCTCTCCTGCTTCCACGACTTCTACTTTCCTCCATTTTTTTTGACCTGACCTTTCCTCTCTCCGTGTCACTGCCTGAAGAAGGAGCTCTTGAATAGGAGCGTAGTCGACCAGTGCTCAGAGAGCTCAGGCTGTGAGTGCGCTGGCTACTATTGCTGCTACTCCGGCTCCTACTACTGCCTAGCCCTCTTTCACTGCTAACACTACTACATGCACTATGGCCTCTCGAAGACCTCGTCTGTCTGTTTTCATCCTCCACTTCGTCCTTCCGACTTGAAGTATTTTTCTTTTCCTCTTTCTTAGCTCTTTTTGTTTCAAGTTCTAAAGGAGGCACCAAGTTGCCTGGTCTCTGCCGTGTAGAGCGGGGAGCAGACTGACCAGTGGCGGTGGTGGCTTGTCGAGAATCAGCTGAACGAGCACGCATTTGTTGGTCTGTTCGGTTGTCGGCAAAATTTGTCTTGGATGAGTCCTGTTCCAGCTTGCCTTTAGGATAACTGTTTTTTTCAGACATTGCTTGCTGTTCATGTGCAGTTTTACTCTTGGAACTAGAACATGGTGAATCTGGTCCCCGACCTCTCATAGCCAAAAGTTTGGCAGCAGCATTAAGGGCTGAGCAGCGTTTGCTCAGTATCTCGGTTGCAGGGGAAGTAGTCAGCTGAGAGCCTAATTGGGAGCCTGCCGATTTACGAGTTAGCCTAACAGTTGCAGATCCAGAGCTCTCTCCTTTGTTGGCCTTCTTGCGTGACTGCTGCCCATTATTGTCCTTGTCATCCTTGATCTCCTTTTCCAATTTTTTGTGCGATGAGCGTGTGAGGCGTTTTTCTTGGCCTGCCGAGTCTTCTGAGTCTGAAGAGGAGGAGTTGGAACACCGCCTTCTGGCAGGTGTCAAAGGCTCATCAGTTCCCCTGTCTGCACTCTCTTTTTGTAAACGTCTTTCCTCTCGTTTTCTCTTTGCTGACATGTTGTTCTCACCAGACTTTTTTGACCGAGATGAGCGAGTATTGCAAGACGACACAGAAGAGGGAGAGGAGGATCGTATGGTTTCCTGACTGCTTTGTCTGCTAATGCTTCTTCTCTTGTCTGTGGTTCTTCTTTCTTGTTCCTCTGTCAGATTTTCCTCTTCTAGTGACTTGTCAGCCCTATTACACTCAGGAGTGGTTTGCACTGTTTCAGACACTGAAGGTGCATCAGGCTTATGGTTCTCTGGCATGTTTTCCAGTTTTCTCCTTTTGGGCTGAGATTGACTATTATCTTTCTCTACTTGTTCAGACTTTTCTGAATTTCCCATTTCTGTTTCTCCTGAACTTTTGATCAACCCCTCTTCCAACACTGCATTCTGGTCCTGCCAATTCTCAGACGCAGACTGTTCTGTAGGTAATTGAGTACTTTGTATAGTTCCTTGACTAGGAGGAGGTAATTGCTGAGGAAGGTCAGTTGGGCGTTCAGGCAATTCTGATGACATTATAGTGTCTGGAGGAATTTGTCTTGAATGTGTAGGAACTGCTTTTGTTTGCTCAGGCTTACACTGAAATTGAGAAGCAGCAGTCTTTGAAAGGTTAGGAATATTTGTAGTTTGCAAAGTTACAATGGGTTCAACAGAAGGCTGAGTCAAGTCATCATCTGGTGAAAACTGCGAATCAGTGGCCATAACAGGTTCAGAGGTGGGCTTACTAAAGACCGGTACAGTTATGGGGAAAGATCTAGTTATAGTGGGACTGACAGATATTACTGGAGGGCATTCAGTTGTCATGTCACTTTCACTAATAGGTTGTGTCACCAATGCAGTGTCTTTACCTGGCTCGGGCAAGAGTTCAGAAGGTGCAGAGGTTACTACAGTACTTTTCGAAACAGAGGGTTTATATGTAGATGTAAGTTGATGGGCACAGTTGGGAGCAGAACTAATGGAACCCTCACTCAGACTGGTAGCAGTTTGTAGTATATGAGAGGGGCTTGTATTTGTTTGCCTGACGTGTGTTGATTGACTTGCATGTGGTAGAGTTTTAGGTGAACTGGTCTGAGATTCAGACTGTGGAACTGTGGCCTTCAGGCTTGTGTTTTCAGTTGGCAGTTCTGGAGTGGATGTTAGCTTTTTGTGAGAGTCAAAAGGTGTTGGAGGTGGAGCAATAGGTGTACTGAACAGTTGTGATTCTGTATTAGGAGAGTTAGGGGAATCAGCAGCTTTATATGATACAGAAGGAGAACCAACTGGGGAGCTCAGTAGTGGGCACTCAGGATCAATTAATGACCTGTCACTGGAACTATAAGAGTTAGTATTTACTGAGGAAAGTCCTTCCTGTGATGTGAATTGGGATAAGGTTGTAGGACAGCCTTCCTCTTCAACAAGTCTACTACTGTCCAGGACATCCGTTAAGAAACTTTTGCGTGGACGACCCCTCTTTCGTTTTGGTGACAGAGGTGGACTGTGTGTGTCAGTTGCCGAATTTTGGGGCACAGGATCTTCCTGTTCAGAGGGTTGTGTTGTGCTGGTTGGCATTCTTGGAGGTCGACCCCTTTTGCGTTTTCCAGTTTGGAGACTGGCTGTATTTAAATCAGTAACACTCGGAACAGCACAGCTGTCCTTTGGCGAATTAGGCTCCTGTTTCTTTGGAGAAAGTCGAGCACGTCGCTCTTGGCCTCTGCCTCTACAAACAAACTGTTCTAACTGAGCAGCCATACGAGACTCTGTTTCCAAGCGCCGGCGCACAGGCAAGTTCCGAAGCACAGGCATGTCAGGAGAATGGTGTGTAGGAGAGTAAGGATGGTTGCATCTTCCTGGACTTGAGCGTGATGGCGAGACCTGTTCATGTCCTTGCTGTAGTTGAGAAGGGGACATGGGGGGAGATTTAGGAAGAGGGCCATCTTTGAGAGAGTGGCCTGGCCAATCAGGAGAATGGGGGGTTGCATCTTGTGTGGGCTCAGATTGCTCCATTTCCTCTGATGAACCTTCAGTATGGCCTCCTCCACTACTGCTCTCCCCCCTCTTCCTCCGCTTTGGTTCCTTGTCTTCGACCACAGTTACAAGGCGACCAGGAAGCTTTCTAAGGACCTTAGCAGATGGTGAATCTTCTGGAAGGCCCTTCAGGACCTCTCCATCAGCAGATTGGCGCTTACGAGGTGAACGATTCTGAGGAGATACCACTGAAAGTAAGGATGCATGCAGATTATTTGGCTCTGGCTGATGTTCAGAAGTGCAGATGGAGTCTGAAGATACAGATGCCCTCCTCTCTCTCATACCTTGATGAAAGGTGTCAGACTGAACCTCTGATACATGTTCATCACTCGTTTCTCTGAATGTCGTTAATGGGGTCGAAGTGTGACCAGGGGTGTTTCTGTCCACTGATTGAGTGGCAACAACTGAAGGCACTGAAATTGGAGAAAGGGTCTGTTGAGGTTGGCATGATGTAACTTTGGATTTAGATACAAAATCTTGTGATGAAGAAAAGCATGTTTCTGTTTCAGAGGGCTGGGTGGTATGTGGTTTCTGGTCTTGGACGGAGGACACATGTTCTTTGTTTGGCCCTCTACCTCGCTCACCACCATGAAGTTTTTCAGGCACATCTTTGGGCTGAAGAGGCTTAAGGCTGGAGCTAGACCCAGGGACACAATGTACACTAGTCTCAGAATTCAGCTCCTCTCTTTTCTTCCCTCTCTCTCTGTCTGGTGATGAACTTCTTGCAGTGACATCACACATTTTTGCAGGTGTTCCTCTAAGCCTTCCACTGACTCTTGTAGACGGGGCACCTTTCTCTTTATGCTTGCGCATGCGACGAGCTGGATGGTGCTCCTCAGGACTGTGAGGCATGGAATCATCTTCATCGTTATCAGAAGACTGATGTAATTTTAGACCCTCCTCCTTTGCTTGATCAAGTCCTTTTCTTGCAGCTTCAACCTGCTCCTGTTGCCAGAGTAAAACAATAATTGTATAATCATTATTAAAGGTCCTACTTAGTACTGTTATTTATAGGGATGCACCTAATGGTCTAAAACTGAAAATGTTTGGCCAAAAATGGCAAAAAATACAAAAATACATATGAAAAATAGGGTGAACCAAATGAGTGAAAACACAAAATAATTTATACCGAACAATGACATTTTTTTGATGACGTGATCAAATCGCAACCAGCATCAAGTGAGGTGCGAGTTGTCAACGTAGCAAATGTCAGCTGCATTTAAGCACATGACAGATGAGATTTTGCTGGGGAGTCACTGGATCTGTCTCATTACCTAGTGAGTGCCCTTGCTGCCTACTTCTTATATAAGGCATTCTCTATTAGTGCTCTTTAACTGACACTGGAACCCTAATGTGACATTATTAATGAGACTCCCAACATTCCATTGTAGATCTGGATGTACAATAAGGGTCGTTGCCCTGCTGGAAGGTGAACCTCTGTGCCAGTCTCAAGTCATTTGGAGCCTCTAACAGGATTTCCTCTAGGATTGCCCTGTATTTAGCTCCATCCATCTTCCCATCAACTATGACCAGTTTTCCTGTCCCTGGTGAAGAAAAGCATCGCCACAGCATGATGCAGCCAGCACATTTCAAGGTGGGGATGGTGTGTTCAAGGTGATGTGCAGTGTTATTGCTCTGCCATACACAACATTTTGCATTTAGGCCTAAAAGTTCAACTTTGGTCTCAGCAGACCAGAGCACCTTCTTTCACGTTTGCCGTGTCCTCTGCATGGCTTGTGGCAAATTGCAAGTGGGCATTCTTATGGCTTGCTTTCTTCTTTCCACTCTTTCATAAAGGCCAGATTTGTTGAGTACATGACTAATAGTTGTCCTGTGGACATATTCTCCTGCCAAAGCTGTGGATCTCTGCAGCTCCTCCAGTGAGACAGTAGGCCTCTTGGCTGCTTCCCTAATTAGTGCTCTCCTTGTCAGTTTAGGTGGAGGCCACATCCGGGTACATCTGCAATTGTACTATATTTCTTCCATTTTCAGATGATGGCTTGAACAGTGCTCCGTGAGATGTTTAGAGTTTGGGATATTTTTTAATAACATAACTCTGCTTTAGACTTATCCACAACTTTATTCCTGACCTGTCTGGTACATTCCTTTGGTTTTCATGATGCTGTCTGATTACTAATGTTCTTTAACAAACCTCTGAGGCCTTCACAGAATAGCTGTACTTACAGTGAGAATGAATTACATACAGGTGGACTCTACTAATTAGGTGACTTTTGAAGGCAAGTGGTCACACTGGATTTAACATAGGGTTATCAGACTACACAGGGCTGAATACAAATGCATGCCACACTTCAGATTTTTATTTATTAAAATTTTTGAAAATCATAGATCATCTCCTTTTCACTTAACACTTAATGGCTATTTTGCGTTGGTCTACCACACAAAATCCCAATAAACCAGTCAAGTTTGTGGGTGTAATGTGGAAAAAAATGTGGAAAAGTTCGAGGGGCATGAATACTTTTGAAAGGCACTGTACTCAAACAGTAGCAAAGGTTTATGGGTCTAGATTATAGTCTTTGACGTTTTCCCAAAAGTTTTATCTTTCCTTATATCTTCTTTTTGGAGGAACAGCTTAACAAATTTTGGATGAGATGTGATAAGAGACAGAATGCACACAGAAGCTAATATGAGAACTAATCAGGGAAAATGTAAGCGCTTCTGTAAGAGATTTAGCACTTGTCTGATGACTGGACATGAACCAATTGATAAAAACTTGCAAGAGTCATTAACATATGAAATATATGAAGTACATTTATATAATTACATGCATATTTAACACTAGAGACACAGAACACACGCAAAGTAATTCAGTCATTTTGTTTTAGGTCTTCCACATAATCCTGGAATTCAATTTTCTACATATGTAGGTACTTTTTTGAAAATACAAAAACGTTTGTTTTTCCTATAAGAACAACAAACTGATCACTCAGTGTACCTATTACATTAAAGCTACTTGTGACAGTGAGGACAAGTTCCTCACACTGCCTTGGCAAAAAGGAACTTAACTTTTATAGTCTCAAGCTTTGCTGAAAAAATGTTTTTATTTATATACCTACTCTGGATGAATAAAGTAAAAAAAAAAAAAAAAGAAAGAAAGACATTAAATACAACGTTAATAATTTTCTGCTTGTGAAATGTTGTGTGCATTCCTGTCAATTTCACATCAGGAGCACCAGTGTTGTAATTGTTTTTTTTCCCCCCCATTGAAAAGCAAGACAAAAATTTAAGATATTTAATTTATGTAATGGTAAAATACTTGCAAAATTATTGAAGACCTGCAAAAAAAACAAAAAAACAACACATGTTCAGTATTAGCCAAATAGTCCAATTTGTTTGGTTTAGTCCAATGATTCTCATTTCAGTGCATCCCTAATTACTTCCACTTAGGTATAATAAAAGATTAAACAATATTCAACATTTAAAGAATCTTTTTCAACTTAAGCTATTACCTCTGCCTGTTTTAGTTCTTCCTTGCAAATATCCTCAAGTGAAACCTCCAGAAAATTCATGGCATATCGCTCAATTGGTGTAAGCTGTTTGGAAGAAGAAACAATAATTATGGAGTTTAATGAAATGGAAGAAATTATTTTAAGTAGATTCTTACAGATATCCTTAGAGGCATGTTTACCTGTTCAACCAATGCAGCAATCTCCTGCTCAGCCTTGGAAAGTTCCTCCTCCTCTTGGTCTCTGCTGTCACCATCATCAAGAGGAATATTTTCATTAAATTCTGCCAGTTCAGCCACCTGTTCTGCTTTGGCTTGGGAAGCCGCTACTATGTCCTCCTCATCTTCAGCACGACATAAGGCCTGGTAAAATAGATAAAAACAGACTTTTTACGATAACTTAAGCTCATTAGTGCACAACTAGGTTTTAACATAAGCTTGTATGAACCTAGCTATGAACTAGAACCTAGCGGTGTTTGTCAAGTGCATATTACCTGTTCTAAAATGCTTGT
The DNA here is from genome assembly GCA_033118015.1 of Loricariichthys derbyi. Classification (NCBI taxonomy): domain Eukaryota; kingdom Metazoa; phylum Chordata; class Actinopteri; order Siluriformes; family Loricariidae; genus Loricariichthys; species Loricariichthys derbyi. The sequence goes on from JAVSBU010000022.1 coordinate 4,753,117, forward strand.
TTGTTGTTTATTGATAGCATCGTCATCATCTGTTAGAGGTGTGCTTGATTCAGTTTCCTTCTTTTCTCCCTCGCACACATCAAACAATTCTCTGATGGTTTGCTGATGAATAAATATTTTAAAAATTGGATATGATTTTAAATAACAAACATCTTACTTAACATGGTTGCTTGCAGTCCACTTAAAAATGCAAGGGTAGAATAGGCACCACACTAACTAACTGTACCTCTTTGAAAAAGGCAGTAGTGAAGTTACCGCCTTCTATAGCCATATCCCCCAGCATCCTCTTTTGGTTGGCTTTTTTCAGAATGTTTTCCTCCACAGTGCGTTCGCTGATCAGTCTAAAAACATGGCCCAATTGCTTATTTTCAATTTGGTTTTCAACTGTCAGTGAAGTACAAAGTACAAACCTAAACAAATTATAAAGGGTACCTGTAAATGTGTACATCTCTGGTTTGCCCAATACGGTGGCACCTGTCCTGGGCCTGGGCATCCATAGTAGGATTCCAATCACTATCGTAGAACACCACTGTGTCGGCCCCTGTCAGGTTTACTCCCACACCACCACTACGTGTTGACAGGATGAAACAGAATATGCGGTAGTCTGCATTAAACCGTTCCATCAGGGCCTAAAAGGAGTAAAAAATATCAAAGTAATACCAGATATAACTGTGCAGTGAACATAAACAGCCATAATTATTGACATCTTAAGTACAATTTTTGAGGGTGGAAAAGAACATTTAGAATTTTATTATTTGCTATGTTCCCCCTTTCCTGTATGAGCTGGCATAGACTGCACAACTTTGTGTAAAATCCGATGATCCATGTATTCCATCACAATTTTACAATAATCCAAAAGAGCACTTTTCTGTTTAAAGTGCCCCATAAATACCACGTGGGGTTAAGGTCAGGTGACTGTGAAAGAAGTCCATAGCAGTCACTACTCCTTGATCTTCTTTGGTGTTCACTCAAAGTTTTTCCACAAAAACATAATCAAGCATTTTCAGTAGAGGTATTTGACCTGTGGCACTCAGCGTATAGCCCTGCCCACAGAGAAAGCTACCACACAGCAGTAATTTGGCCTGGGCTGTCATGGCAAGGCCTTTTCCAGAGCTTACTTGAGTTTACTCTGAGTGTCCTGGGCATGTCATAGCTTTCCCAGGCCGTTTTTGTGATAACGGGAGGGCGTGGCCTAAATACCGCGAACCCTGGATAAAATCAAACACGTTTGATTTTTTCCGGGCTTGACGACGAGACCCACATTTGTATGCTTTGCCATGGTTTGACGACGCCTGCCGAGGATGATACATAGTCTGTCCAGGAGGATTCATGGTCTATCGCAGAGGACTAGTGTCATTTCAAGGATATAAATGTCATAGAAAAGCCATTTCCATTGTTGGATACAAGTTTGTCCTCTGTGTTCATGAGACAACGGAGCAATTCATCCAAGCTGGTGTGCAGGACTGATGAACAGATACGGATTACTACAACATATTCCCACAAATGCTACAGGTATTGCTTAATTTAATGTTATATATAGACATTTATTTAATATTTGCCATCTACAACAGTTTGTCGGTTTAATTAGGGCTGTGATTTAAACATTAACAAGTTGTGCTCACAGGTAAAAAGCGTTTATCTCTTCTGGCAAATTGAACGCAGATGAGTTTAACTCCATAATTTGCATACTATTCTCCGCCCCCTATTGTCTTGGTTTTTGTTGTAAATATCGAGGTTTTTTTGATCCATGACAGCCCAGTCCAAAATACTGCTGTGTGAGACAGGGGCATAAGAAACCAAATCAGGCTACTCTGTGTTTTTCTCTCTCTTTCTCTTGCTCTCTTGATTAAAATGCAAATGCAGGAGAGTCCTGGGACTTCTGGGAGAGGTGGGATGTCCAGTACATGTTCTGCAAAAACCCTTGATAAAATATGTATAATTAACAGATGCTGATATAGCTTTCAGTATCCAGACACTTAATTTTACCTGTCTTTGCTCCACCCGTGTGCTGCCATCCAACCGTAGGTAAATATGGCCATGGTAGTTGAGGAACTGCTCCAGTACATCCAGCATACGTGTCATCTGAGTAAAAATGAGCACTCTATGACCTCCAGCTTTCAGTTTCCGGAGGAGGAGGTGGAGAGTCTGCAACTTGCCTAACCCAACACAATTATAGTGATTCAGATTTTAGGTGGAGATTCATGCAGGCTGTAATACTTGTGCATGTTAAAATGATTTCAGTAGCTTATACAGGTAGTGTGTTTTGTGTACATTTAACTATGGGGAAAGCTTTAACAAGTCTAAGGAAAAAAATATATTTTGTACTCACCACAGTCATACTGGATAAGTCTTAGATCAGGGAAGTGGGTGCGCATGTTAGACTGGATGGGATGCAGCATATGCATGAGGGAAGAAAGATGAGTAGACAGATGAGAGGAGAAAAGAGCCTGCTGGCAGGTGACAGATGGTGGTGGATGGCAGCAGTGCATGGTGATGGGCTTTGACTCCACGGGAGGGATGACAAATGTGAACCTGTGAGGTATAGTGGAGTAACTGTTACTTAATAAATCATATTATACACAAAGAAGTGACAGACTTTTAAACTGTACAAAAATTACAGTAAATATTATAGTGTAATATACCTGTCTATGACCTCAGACAGTAATTGCAGTCTCTTTGTGTACGTGGGAATCGCATCCCGCAGGGTTGTACTTCTGTTCAAGCAGTTATTCATATCTTTAGACTGAGCAATGAGACAAGAGCTGTGCCCCGAGTGGCTCCAACTTTTTACAACGGGTTGAGCTGGAGTAGGATTGGGGCCTGGCAAAAAAGTCAGAAAGTCCAGAACCTCTTGCCCGTATACAGGCTTAGTGTTGCAATGCAATTCATTGATTCGAAAGATCTGGGAGATCCTCGTGTCTCTCTCTGCCTTACGGCGGTCATCAAGACTTGACTGTCGAAAGAGGAACATGGGTCAAGAGTATGTTGATACTTTAAATACAAGAATTAAAACATTTCAAACAAAAAAGTGTAAAGAAATTCCCCATTTTACAACAATCCTTTCATTTACATTTCTCCCTCACACACACACACACACACACACACACACACACACACACACACACACACACACACACACACACACACA
>JAVSBU010000022.1:4769951-4786131 GCA_033118015.1 Loricariichthys derbyi
GCTTGTTCCGCAATACAGGTCCGTCAGACTAATAAACTTTACTGAACACAATGCTCTGAAATAAGCTGTGTATGCTCCGTTTCTGACAAGCACTGAAACCTTACTGACAAGCTTGCCGACAGGAATCAAACAAAGATGGCTACTGCCAAACAACCCTTTCAGAATAAAAGACTCCACGTTTACCTAAATGTATAGACTGGCGTGAAGCCTCTGCTGTAAGTTAGCCACAACAAGAAAGTATTTATGTCAATATTTAAATATAGATAACAAATATAAATTAGGTAATTAACCGAAATGAATAAACATTTTAGGTGGTTATTTACACTGTATAATACGTACGGCGCATGTGCAAAAATACTTTAAACTGAGTACCGCAAAACCCCGTGAAACAGCAAAAATACGACACTAAATATTTTACATTAATATTTTTTTAAAAGTCCGTGAAACAGAGAGTCCGCAACAAACGAACCGCGAAGTAGCGAGTGAACACTAAAACAAAACCTCAAAAACAGCAAAAATACCACGATAAATATTTTACATTAATATTTTTTGAAAACCCACGAAACAGAGCATCCGCGATAAATGAACCGCAAAGTAGTGAGGGAACACTGTATACACTTCCAAGGCCAAAATCCAGTAATAATATTGGCCTTACCTTGTTTTGTTCTGGACTAGGAACAGCAATGCTGTCATTAGGCTGAGCATCCAAGGAACTGTCTGCTTCGCCATCACTGCTCTCTCCTATAGAAGTTTCAAGATGTCCCATTGTTTCAAGTTTTCCTTCTTTTGTTTCTCCCAGATATTGCGCTGTTGAGTGCTGCTCCTCCAACTCCAACTCGCCACCCAGCAACATGGAATCTGTGCATGGCTGGCTGACAGGACATTGTTTAGATGGGTTCTGCTCAGTGATGGCATCACACACAGTACTGGACAGCACAGACATGCTGGGGGAGTTACAGGTCTGAGCTAGAGTAGATGAAGCAGAGTCTGAGAGAGGATCATCACAGGAGATTTGACCTTCATACCGTACACAATGTTCTGATTCTGTTAAGAATTCTTTTTCAGATTTTGATGGTGAACGTGTAACATTATGGGCAGCATTTAACACAGACATGTTGGGAAGTGATGAAATAGCTGCTGTGGAGTCATTTTGGCCCATGGTAGAGTCATTTTTAGACAAGCACTCTACAGAGACTACACCACAATCAGTGCCAGATAAGGGTGCTGGGCTCTGCGTCCTTGCAATCCTAGCTAACATAGGAGGGTGTTTAAGGAGAGGAGCATCACCTCTCTTTAGTATAAGGAGCTTTGGATCAATAACAGCAGATACAGAAATCTGGGACAGACCTGATTTATTGTCTGTGATATTAACATGTCCCTCTTTCTCAGTGGAGGCATTGTTCATTAAAATAGGATCTATCACAGTAACTGTGTTCTCAATGTTTGAGCAAAAACTGGGCTTTGGAATCATATTCTGCATGCAAATATCCTCTGATGGCATCAAAGTGTTCAGGCAAGGTGAAACATTCTGCGAAGCTAAAATGGTTTCTGTTAAAGACTGTTTATTTGCTATATCCTCCACCCCTTTATCTGTTAAAAGCAACTTTACATCTTCATGAGCAGCCTCTGTGGGGAAACAGGGCACTGAGCACTCATAGACGGCAACAGACGTCTGCGATTCTGGACAATGCACTATGGTGTCTGTGCTAACATCCATAATCTCAGCATCCTCAGTGCTTTCACACTGCCCATCTATTAGTGCAGAGGATTCGCTCACCACTAACCATGTGTCCTCCATTCCAGGCTGCACTAGAATGCCTACATCAATGAAATCTTTCATTTCAACAGCGTTCAGGCCAGAGATAACCTCTGTACCCTCATCTTGCTTTTCATCTACATTCACATCATCTGTTGTGGAGAAGCAATCATTGAGACACACTATCTGAGAGAGCTTATGTTCTGTTGGAATGGATTCCTGCTCATGTTGGACCAAACAGTCACTGTTTACATGAGCGAGACATTGTTGATTTGAGTCTAGTCGCTCTGAATTTGTACAAATATTTTTACGTAAGAGCATATAGCTCTCATGTGGTTCTTGATGTGAGGCCACCTGCATACTTTTGGCACAGTCATTCTGCTTAATAATCACATCTGATGTGCCACAAACAACTACACATGATTCTTCTGTCACTTTGGAGGTACACGTACTATCCCCAAGCACCTTTGGTCCTTCATTAGAAATATCATAACATACTTCAGTGACAGTCATGCTGTCAAACTGTCCATCTAAAGAGATACTCTTGATCTCCAACCCCTCACTTGCACTAATCTTATTACCTGCAAACACAGGTGTAGGAGATCCAGTGCAGTTTATACACACAGGGCTCAGCTGGTTCTCCTGTGTAACCTGTGGGTTTTCAGGCTGGTTATGAGAAACATGTGTTTTCGGAGGGAAGGTGTCATTAGGTTTGAATTGTTGGAGGTTGTTAGAGAGGGGCCCATCATGCTCATCAGTTTCATTTGGGGTGCCGGTTCCATTGCCTGTGGCAACGCATAACCTAGACTGAATCCTCTCTTTTGCCACCACCTTTGCACTTGAACTAATACTTCCTTCCTTAGTAGACGTAATACCATCTTTCGTGAGTTCATCCGTGGCACCCTCTGCCTTATAAGATTCGCTAAATATCTCTGTGGATGTGATGTTTGTTGCTGAGACCGGCTGCTGCACAAGCTTTTGGACAACAGTATCAGGCAGCTTGTAATCTTTGTCTGTTGGTTTATCTGCAGTGGAGACTGCTGGACTGGACTGAGTTGGTGTAATAGGGGTGCTCTGTTGAGCTGTGTGCTGTGTCCCACATAATTCGGCCTGACAAGACTCCGGTGTACATTCCAGATATGATTCCTCTGAAGCAAGGGGTCCCTTATCAACCTCATCAGAAGTAGCAATGTTCCCTGCAACTCTTGGTTTAGGAGTCCTTTCTTGGTAATGGCTTGTAACAATGCCCTCTGCCATTCCCATCTCCTTGTGTGCAAAACTTCTCTTCTCAGTGTTACAACTGTAATCCTTTCCAACACTGTCCGTCTCACAAAATGAAAGTCTGTCTGAGAGATTTTGCTCAACAGCAGTTGAACCCAGTTCTCTTTGGATGGTGTCAGTATTGCAATCCAAGCTTGGTTTTTCTGCAGGTTTCTTGGTGTCACAGTTTGGCCATACCACTGTAATGTTGGTCTCTTGATCTGCAGCTTGTGTGTTTGCTTTATGCTGCTCCATCTCAGTGGCAGGGCCAACCAATGGAGGTGGTGTTGAGGCAGCTGCGGCCGGAGGCAGGGCATGCTGGGGTGGCCCGGCCACATTCTGCGCAGCCGCAGGGATGCCACCCGGCACAGCCACAGCCGGAGGGGTGCACTGCTGCACCACCTCCTCCCCAAGTCTTCCTCTTTCTGAAGTGCCTTTGCCACAAACTAAACGAACACAACAGAGAAATTCAGGAATAACACTTCAAACAAACACAAATACATTTTATCATAACGATAATAAACTGGAGAGTAATTAATCACTTGTATATGGTGTAGGCTCAGTCTCTTCTGTAATTTCCACTTCCAGGATGCTGAGATCAAGGATACCAGTGCATCTGAGAAGTAAAATGACAAGGGAAAATACAGTTCATACAATACTTCAGCTCAGAAAAACAAGAAATGAAGGACTGACACAAAAACGAAATTAAAATGCAAGATAAAAATAAGTGTCATAGTCATCAAGTTAAAATGTAGCAGTTGTTTATTTATTTCACTTAACTTCACATCAGTACCAATGGCTTTTCATGAAAGGATACATCGTTACTGGTCATACACACTGGGCCACTTTAGAGCAACCAATTTACCTAATGCATGTCTGTGGAATGTGAAAAGACACCAGAGTACCCGGGTAAATCCATGCGGACACAGGTAGGGTATGCAAACTCCACATAGGCAACCGAGGTCAGAATTGAATCAGAGATCTCTGGAACTGTGAAGCAACTGTGATAAGCACTTGTGCCACCCTGACACCCCTTATCAGATAGTAATGAGGCAGAGACTAAATAATTCTTCAACAGGATGTAAAAATACATGGTGCCTATATGCCATAGAATGCAGACGTGCAGAATATATTAACGTTAAGCTACAACAGAAATTCCTGGAGTAATTCATCTAACTTGTTCAGAGATCATTAGCTGGTTTGCACACATAACTGGTTATTTACGTGTTACTGCTGTTGTAGAACAGTTAACGTTTCAGGTCTGCTGTCTTGTTTTACAGCTTCACGAATGTCTTAAACGACTCTTGTGTTCTCACATAACATTACTCTCTCTAAATGGGGTTTGGGAAACACAAGCTTGGCACCGCTTTTCATGGCAGCTGGTTGAATTAATTGTACCCAGAAAGATGATTTGCCTCGGTGTTCATAGCAGCTAGCTTTGTTGCTTAGCGTGCTGAGGTATGAAGTGATTTCAGAAGTTGGTCACTCGCCAAGATTAACATCGGCCCGGTTTTAAATGTGAAAGGAAACCCGTCGCAATCGACCGATGGCTTTGTGTTTCATTTGAACCTTTGGAGTTTCAGTTAGCGGCGGTAAATCTTTGTTAGTGTGGCGGCGAGGTGCGTTCACACACACACACACACACACACACACACAAAGGTCTCGATACACTGTCTGTACGCGAGGGTCTGTCATGCTCGAGATTAAATCGTCGTTTAGAAAAAGTAACATGTAAGCTTTCATTTTAGTCGTTTAGTATTTCGTGAGCCATTCGAAGCAAAACTTGCAGAGAGCCTGGCTAACGTTAGCCATCCAGCTCTGGCTAATGCAGCAACGTTTCTAGCTTTAAACGCTTCAGCGACTGAACGGTTGGATTAAGGGACGATCCAAACAGGCCGCTATAACTGAAAACACGAAACCACGTTTCCCCGCACTGTTAAAAGTTGTGAATAAAAACACGTTATTCCAAACACCGCTAGCTACCTGCTTAGCCAGTGGAGGCGTATGACGTCACTGCCAGGGGTCATGTGTATGATCAAAAGATGACAGTCAACATTTTTGCAGAAACTCTTCGTTAATTAAATGCTTATTACGTAGACCAAGGTGAGAAAGGGCTTTGAGAATATGTACGGTTAATAGCTAGGTATGGACTCATATTCGAACTGAAAGTGCTACAACTAACATATTAAAACAATTTGTTTACAAGCAATGTTCCATCTTCCTCTGAACTGGGTAACACAAAGCAGCTGCTGCTTTAGGAAACGACCTACAATAAGCAGTAAACTATCTAAACAAACAAGAGTTTCCGAATGACTGCAAGCTGGCCGTGCCTAATGGAAAAGTTCCACAGCAATAACGTTTACAAAATAATTCACATAAGTGTCTACGACACAAGCCGACATTCCAGCAGTCAGCTAACTTCTCACGTCCGAGTCTGTGCTTTAAGAATAAATGTCTTAAGAGTGAACTTAACCCGCCATGTCAAAGTCCCGTACTTCCTCCAACCCCCCTCCCTCCTGTTATAACCCCCCTCCTTCTACCGCCGCCGCCATCTTAAGTTCCCACCTACCTGAAATTTCCGAGCTGTTTTCTTTTACTAAATTCTCGTTGAAGGAGTCGCCATCCGCCTCAAATCGCACTCAATCCGTGATTAGAGTTTTCCAAACTATCTCTCGGTACCCAGCGAGGTACTGGCAGGTTCGTTTGAGCAAGTTATAGCCCGGCCGGAGCGAGACTGGGTTCGGATCGCAGAATCTACGGATTGCGGGGAGGAGACTTTCGACGCAGCGAAATGGAGGAACGAGCGTCTGCTGACCAAGTGCGGAACGGGCTCGACGTCTCGCGAGAGTTCAAACATCGCGCTATTACTGTTGGCTACGGCTATGCTATCTACTTAGCCATCGTGTTTGTTTATTTCGTTTGAGTCCAATACATTTTTAGCAATTTCATAATTTTAATACCTTATTCCGCATTTTGTGCCAGAGTTCTAAATCGAAACAGTGTAGCATATTAGCGTTTAAGTGTGTAACCTTAGTGTATAGGATTTCCTCTCACCAGTCGTTTGCGTGATTTTATGGAACTTTCATGATCTCTTCATCTGCAAGGAAACTTTTCATGTCAAGTGTAAAGTGTTTACAAGTCGGGTCTGAATAATGGAACTCGTTAACATTAAGTGATAATTAAAGGGAACGTTCACTACACTTCCCAGTATTTGCCATTTATCCAGAGCGAGTTAAATCAGTCTTACTGGATGCACTGGAGCAATTGACGGGTAAAGGCCTGCTGTAAGGGCCCAGCCGTGGCATGTTGGCAGCGCTGAGACATGAACTCTGAACTGTAATCCAGTAGTTTTCATTGACAGCGCTGTTCACTGTATTCACTTTCACTCTTATCCAGAACCATTATCCTTAATAGACTTTGTCACGTACTTACAGTTGTTTAAAGTCTTACTCGATGCTGTTGAAACAGCTGAAAGATAAGGTCCTTAGTCCTGAACCTAACTGTTGTGTAAAATCCCTGGCAAAAATTATCACCATTCTTGGAGGATGTTCTTTCAACGGGTTAACGTTGTAGAAACAAAACAGACAGCCACAAATCTATACTTTTTCAAAATTCCAACCTTCTAGCTTTAAGAAATAAAAAAGAAAGAATTCTTATGGTCAGTCACATTGCTTTTTTTTACATCAAGTAGAGGAAGAAAATTATGGAATCACTCAATTTTGAGGAAAAATTTATGGAATAATGAGAAAAACACTGCACCGTTAGTACTTTGTTGCGCTTTGGTTTTTATATCAGCTTGAATTCTCTGAGGCATGGACTAATCTTCTTGTTATTATTTTGGCTTTTCCTTTCCAGGGGTTGCCACAGCGACTCATCCTCCTCCATCTCACTCTGTCCTCACACCAACTACTTCCATGTCTTCTAACTGCATCCATATACAGTGGGTACCGAAATTATTCAGACCCCTTTAAATTTTTCACTCCTTATTTCATAGCAGCCATTTGCTAAAATGAAAAGGAGTTCATTTTTTTCTCATTAATGTACATTCAGCACCCCATTTTTGACAGAAAAAACAGACATGTAGAAATGATTGCAAATTTATTAAAAAAGAAAACCTGAAATATCACATGGATATAAGTATTCAGACCCTTTGCTGTTCATCTCTTATTGTAAGTCACACGTTGTCCTTTCTTCTGATCCTCCTTGAGATGGTTCCACTCCATCATTGGAATCCAGCTGTGTTTAATTAAACTGATTGGACTTGATTAGGAAAGGTACACACCTGTCTATAGTGCTCACAGTGCATGTCAGAGCAAATGAGAATCATGAGGTCAAAGGAATTGCCCAAGGAGCTCAGAGACAGAATTGTGGCAAGCCACAGATCTGGCCATGGTTACAAAAGAATTTCTGCAGCACTCAAGGTTCCTAAGAGCACAATGGCCATCATAATTCTTAAATAGAAGACGTTTGGGACAACCACAACTGTACTAGACCTGGCCATCCAGCCAAACTGAGCAATTGTTTTAGAAGAGCCTTGGTGAGAGAGGTAAAGAAGAACCCAAAGATCACTGTGGCTGAGCTCCAGACATGCAGTAGGGAGATGGAAGACAGTTCCACAAAGTCAACTATCACTGCAGCCCTCCAACAGTCGGGGATTTTTCTCCTCAGTGCAAAACATTTGAAAGCCCGCATAGAGTTTGGCAAAAAAACACGTGAAGGACTTCCAGACTATGAGAAACAAGATTCTCTGGTCTGATGAGACGAAGGTTGAACTTTTTGGCATTAATTCTAAGCGGTATGTGTGGAGAAAACCAGTTACTGCTCATCACCCGCCCAATACAATCTCAACAGTGAAACATGGTGGTGGCAGCATCATGCTATGGGGGTGTTTTTCAGTTGCAGGGACAAGACGACTGGTTGTAATTTATGGAAAGATGAATGTGGCCAAGTACAGAGATATACTGGAAGAAAACCTCTCCCAGAGTGCTCAGGACTTCAGATTGGGTCAAAGGTTCACCTTCCAACAAGACAATGACCCTAAGCAAACAGCTAAAATAACAAAGCAGTGGCTTCAGAACAACTCCGTGACCATTCTTGACTGTCCCAGCCAGAGCCCTGACCTAAACGCAATTGAGCATCTCTGGAGAGACCTGAACATGGCTGCTCAACAACATTCACCATTCAACCTGATGGAACTGGAGAGGATCCCCAAATCCAGGTGTGAAAAACTTGTTGCATCATTCCCAAGAAGACTCTTGGCTGTACTAGCTCAAAAGGGACTGAGCAAAGGGTCTGAATACCTATGACCATGTGATATTTCAGTTTTTCCTATTTAATAAATTTGCAAAAATGTCTGTGTGGTTTTTTTTCTGTCAAGATGGGGTGCTGAGTGTACATTACTGAGAAAAAATTAACATTTTTAAATTTTTTATCAAATGACTGCTATGAAACAAGGAGTGAAAACTGTAAAGGGGTCTAAATACTTTCCGTACACACTGTATCTCCTCTTTGGCCTTCCTCTTCGTCTTTTTCCTGGCAACTGCATTTCTAACATCCATCTACCAATATACCCACTGTCCCTCCTCTGGATATGTTGGAACCATCTCAGTTTGGCCTCTCTAACTACCTCCCAGTCGTTTAAGCTGTGCTGTACCTGTGATGATCTCATTTCAAACTCTGTCCAGCCTTGTCACTCCCAAGGAGAACCTCAACATCTTTAGCTCTGTCACTTCCAGTTCTTTCTCCTGTCTGTTTGTCAGTGCCACTGTCTCCAAACCATACAACATAGCTGGTCTCACAACATTTGTACACATTTCCTTTGCTGTCACCCCTCTGTCACGAATCACTCCTGAAACTTTTCTCCACCCACTCCATCCTGTCTGGACTTACATTTGCCTTCTTTACCACACTCCCCATTTTCCTGGACAGTTGACCCAAAGTACTTGAAGTTCTGCTCCTTGAAGCTTAACTGTTCCACCTGTCTCCCTCTCACTCACACACACGTACTGTCTTGCTACGGCTGACTTTCATTCCTTTTCTTTCAAGTGCATGTCTCTCCAAAGTGTCTTCCACCGATATCACTTTATCTAGATCCTTCCAGAACTTCTCTTTTTCCTCTTCCTCACATCCAACCTGTGGCACATACCCACTGACAATGTTCAACATCAGACCTTCTACTTCTACCTTCAGACACATCACCCTTTCTGACACTTCTCACCTCTACACTGTTCTTTGCTAACTCCTCTTTTAAGACCACCCCTACTCCATTTCTCTTTCTATCCACACAATGGTAAAAGTCTAAACCCTGCTCCAATGCTGTGTGCCTTGCTGCCCTTCCACTTGGTCTCTTGGACACAAAACATCTACTTTCCTTCTCTGCATCATGTCAGCCAGCTCTCTACCTTTGCCTGTCATTGTCGCCACATTTGGAGTTACCATCGTCAGTCCTGCACTCTTGACTTTCCTTGCTTCCATTTTACAGCCTTCCTATTTTATTTGTACTTGGTCCAGATTTTAGATACAGCTGACTAAGAACAACCAACATCTTTCGCAACATTCCGTGATGATTTACTTTCCTGAAGAAGTTTTATAATTCTCTTGTTTCAAATTACATCTTATGTTGGAGCCATGATCCATGGTAATCTGCTTTGTGCAACAGCTCTCAAAGGTGTGAGCACCTATTAGCAAATGTAATCTGCTGCAGGTGTTCGTTTTAGAACTGCAAGTTAAAGTGATTCCATCATTTTTTCCTCTATTTAATCTACAACAAGCAGTTGTGACTGTTACATAAGTAACTTGCAATTTTACATGATACAATCCAAATAATTTTATCTTTAGACTTTTGCTTAAAGAATCATGGTAGGACTGGGACTTACATCCTCATGTTTCTGCGCAACTGTCAAATACAAAACCACTAGATCTCATCTATACCTTCTTTCGGCTTTTCCCTTTTCAGGGGTCACCACAACGAGTCATCGTACTCCATTTCACTTTATTGGGTCGTTGGTAACCTGGGCCTTGACCAATCTGGTATGTTGTCACTTAGTTTTGGCAGAGTGTTTTACGTCTGATGCCCTTCTTGACAACCCTCACCCTTGACCCGGGCTTGGGACCGGTGTAAAAGATACACTGGCTAGTTTCACAAATCCATCTGCTGAACTTAAACACAACACTAGGTCAGTGACAGTTACGTGACCCAAATGGGTAAGAGCTAAATGTATTTTGTATAGATTCGGGGGCAGTAAGTGAGCAGTTTGCTAGAGTGAAAATGTTCTATAGCAAGCCATCTCAGTTTAAGTCCATCTCACATAAAGACACTGAAGTGACTGCTCAGTACATTTAGAGAATTTAGCAGACACCTTCATGTAGAGGGACATGCATCAATACTCTGTAGTCTCTAAAGAAGACACCAGTGAAGAAGTTACAGATTTCTATAGCATAGAGTCTAACCATTTTAACCATTCAACATCAGGCTCAATCTATAACACAAGAGTATAAAGCTATAAGACTATACAATTAAGCAAAAATAAGTTAAATTCTGGCTGAAGGACCCAAAACAGAAAGTCAGCAGTGATGAGAACCCTCAACATTCTGGGCAGTGGTCCAATACCCTAACCACTGAGCCACTACTGCTAGATAAAAGATAACTATACCAGTGGTTACCAACCCTTCAATTATTTAATGTAACACTAGTACAATTGAATTTTCAGTGATTTACAAATACACATTAAAAAAAATAAAAATAGTTCAATGCCACCTACCTGCCTCCCTACAGCCAAGCAATACACCAACACACATGTAAATAACCAACAATTTGTTTAATAATTAATCTTTGCCGTTTTCTTTTCAATGGGAACATAAATGTATAAAAATGTTTTGCTCAAATAATTAACCCAGAATTTTCTCAGGTTGAGTCCTTTGAAACATGCTGTTTGTTTCCTTTTGTCCAGTTGGTGCCCCATACTTGTCTGAAATATGTCTTTGTGGATGATCTTTGCTCACATGGGGGCTTTCAGTGCTCATCACAGTAATCTAGTTATAAATATTTTAACCAAGCAACGACAGGGGAAAGTTTCGTGATGGTTACAATCCCACTTCACAGGAATTTACTATCTCTAGGTTTTTTTTTTTTAGCAGTTTAACTGTACCATTTCCTGGATGAGGAAATCATTTTCTAACAAGGGAGTGTCACTTCTGATACCTGAAACAATGACATTATAACAAACAACAGTGAATATGTTTATTATATAAGGTAATTAATGTTAACAATAATAATTACAAAAGCAATATCACTATTCTACTGTATTCTGTTCCAGCTCATGAACTGAGTCAGAGTGTAGGAAAATGGGAAGGTTTTTTTTTTTTACCTTAAATCTTAAAATATCAAACATGATGTACAGTTAATAATATTTTTTAAAGATTAAAATAAAATAAATCTGCAGACGTTTATCTTAAAGTTCATGGAAGTTGTGCCTCTGATGACTGATTTGCTGAATAAGAGCAAAAAGTTGAAAATGTGTTTCTTGAAGTTCATTTTCCAACAGCGCTGTTTCTTCAATCTAGGTTATAGACAGACCACACACTAGACAAACAGCAAAGCACTACAAGTCATTCTTTAACTCATTTTCTCACTTCTTCATATGCAGACCTCAATCTCCATAGCAGGATTTTTACAGCCAAGAGTTCATTAGAGGGGAAATGGATATGCCATCCGATGCATTAAAATGCAAACTTAACTCTGAACAGAATTTTGAACCCCAGAGCCTGTAGACAGCCCTGTAGGGCTTAACTGTATGGTATCATCTCTTCAAATTACAGAACATAGCATTTAGTCTCTGAACATCCACAGGCATCTTCAGAAGATCCTAAATATAAATCAAAAGCACAAGAGGAGGGAAAAGTACCTAAAATTGCACCAATATAACCACAGTGGATAAATATACTGATCAGCCCTCTTAAGTCTTTCTGCCCTCCACTCCGGTGAACGCTCATACATGATTCACTGTAGCTTCAGCAGGCTAGGTGTCCTGCATAACCTCCGGTTTTAGGAAGAGCAGTTAAAGAGAAGATAGTTCCTTAACTACTCTATTCTTGCTTAGTACTATCTAGACTCTCCGTCCTTACGTGTGCTAAATAGGGCCAACTCTCCAGCCCCAGGAAGTCGGGAACTGCGGGGTGGACTAGAGGCCCTAGTCACAGATGGAATGAGTGGAGGAGGTGCACCAACTGTCAGTGGTGCAACTAGGCTGGGTGTCTTGGTAAGAATTCCATTGGGAACATGAGAATGAGGATGAGGATGTAAAGGGCCCAAGCGGGAATAAAGGCCTGGGTGATGTGGAGATGATGTGGAGCCTCCAGGAGGATGAAGCTGAGAGTGAGACAGCAAGCCTGCATGCAGCTGCTCTAGGTGGGCTGGATGGGATGGACTAGGCAGGTGTGATGCAGACAGGTGTGGGTGCATCGCGAAATATCGCACCCTTTCAAAGTCTTCACGGATTATCTGCGAACGTTGCTCCTCATCCAGTATCCCACCGCCAGGAGCACCAACTTGATGTCGATCAAATGGATGAGACATTAAGCCAAACTCAGGTCGAGCCGATGAGGAAGATGCTGAAGAAGTGGCAGTAGGTGCCCCTGGATGATGTGGACCCACTGCCACTGCAGCCACCGCCACAGCAGCTCGTTCTGCCTCAAGGTATCGAGCGTGCTGATGCTGAAGGAGGCGGGACAAGTGCGGATCCGAACGCAGTGCAAGATGAGGATCTGGGCGCAGAGCCAAGACCTCTCTACGCTGCTGATGATGAGCAAGTTCCCTCCACGCATCCCAGTGAAAGCTGTGGGGAGCCTGCGAGTGGCCTTGTGGTGGTGTATGTGGATGGGCTGCAAATCGATCCCCTGGCTGGCCTACAACTAGTCCAGCCGAGGTAGCAGCTCCACCGAGATATGCCTCAATAGCCCGTGATCGCTCTAGGAGAGAGATGTGATGGTGAGGGGTAGGAGGAGGAAGAGACATCCCAGATGTTGGAGTCAATGAAAGGGTTGACGAAGGTGTTGATGGATGATGTGTATGGCGACTGTTAGGCCTCTCAAAGCTATGAGGAGGTATCGCTGGATGCGGCAGGGAGATGGGTACAAGCTCCGGCTCCTCCTTTTTCTCCTCCTTAACCTTCACAGAAGCATGAAGCATCCCAGAAGGGAGACTAGTGGGTGGCTTTGAAACAGGAGTCGTGGTCCGATCAGGCTTCTTGATTGCAAGTGAACTGACAGAGGATGATGAAGAGTTTGGCCCACTGCTCTCTCTTTGGGATGGATGGGAAAGTTCTGTGCTGAGAACATGTGGCTGTCGGCCAAACAACTCTAGAGGGGAGGATGCTGAGGGGGCACTTGGAGGCGGTGTTGCCAGGACAGTTGAAGTAGATGAACGAGGCCTGTCTGGTGCAGATGAAGTTGGTGCTGGTGCTCTGGAGGATGAAACAGAATGCTGTCTCTTTTCTGCCTCTCGTTCACGTTCTCTTTCCCTTTCGCGATCCCGGTCCCTGCTTTGTCCATCACACTGACCAGCAACTCCACTCGGCAGGGCCAGGCCATTCACATGTGAACTGGGGGTGCTGCTCCGGTGCTTAAGGGCACTGGGAGACATTCGCACAGGGTGACGGCCATAAAGTATACTGTCCCTAAGAACATAAAAAAGCATTAAGAACTGATGCAAATGTTTATGTAAGGATTTGTCAAATATACGATCATAGACAAAATGGTAAGTGAACAACCTACTGTTGTCACATACCTGTCTTTTTCATCTTTTATGTGGGTCAACTCTCTTCTTTCTATGTCTTTCCCTCTGTCACGCTCATCCCTTTTATCTAGTCCTTTAGCCCAAGAAGTGCCTGAAGAAGGGAAGGGGGAAGGTGCAACATGTAGGCGATTCCATGGATCATGTGGGTTACCTAATCCTCCTACTGCACTTCCAGAAGGTTCAGCCTTGTGGCCAAAAACAGAATTAGCACCTGTGTAAGACAGAAAAAGATTTCTCAGTAGAATCAAGAGAGTGGAAAATAGCTTTAAACATTTGACATATCCATACAGAATTTCATAATTTGACCTACCCAGTGAAGGGCTACCAAGTCCACCGAATGCACCTGCACCAAGGGCTCCCAAAGGAGGGAAGGGGGGTGAGCGGCCATATGGATCTGTAATACACAACACACTATTACTATTAACAACGCCAATCTTAGATATTTGCACAAGCATAATGCTACCAGACGTAAACCACAAAGATCATAGTTAAGGTTGCTTGTCTTAATTGACTTCTACTCTGGGAATGTGTTTTTAAATGCCAATCATCCATTTATGAAATGTTCATATAGCAACTGTCCATTGTAGGATACTTTGAAAATATTCTGGGCTACAACTAGGCTCATCCTGAGCTTATTCATCCAATCTCTTACCCAGATGTGTTGCTGGGGTGAGGAAAGAGGAGTGGGGCGTTGATGGAGGGATGAAGGAAGTGGAGGACGGATTGACTCCACCTGAGAAGACACAGGGGTCAACTCAATACTAATTTAACACCCTTTAATGGAATACCATCGAGTGTTCAGCTTACAATTCTATAAAACGTAAAAACATCCCAGACTTGGCACGACTGTCTGTACCTAAACTAATTAAGACGACTTTGATAACAATCGTGTCAAGCGAAGTATTGTTATTTTAGCTGAAAACGTTAAGATGCATTAATGTGAGTGGACAATAAAAATCTCTGAACACAACTGTACAAAACCAAAGGACTTACTCGCAGCTGCAAATAGACTGCCAGGTCTGTTTAGATCATGAGGTGGGGGTAGAGGTCCCCCAAGTACGCCGAGACCTCCTAGTCCTCCAATTCCACCCGGTCCAGGGATACGTGGCATCGGGTCATTACGGAAATCCAGCTTTTGAGGATCTGCCTGCATCAACTAGAAAGCAATAAAAATGACAGAAAAACATGTACCAATATGAATCAACCTCTACAATTCATAATATTAAACAAATGTACAAAAATCACAGTACAATTTATTACTCTAATGAGAAAATTACAACGTTAAGCAGAGCCAAATAAGAAAAAGACCTTGACTTTCTCTTGATGTCTTAAAATCATCCAGGCCACACGTACGTGCATAGCACACCACTTTCCAGGTTTCTGTAGTGATTGGAAGAACAGTTAAGAATGAAGCTAATTATCAGAAGTCATCCAGACCAAAAGGAACACTGAAAGCCAAAGCTGTACTTACATTACTGACTTTCAGTGATGGTGCAAATGGATCTGTTATCTGTGAAAGTACAAGACAGAACATGAGAAGTCACCCTGCAAACACATTAGAAAACATTAGACAAATGATTCATTGTGCTGTACACATACCCTGGGGTCTTTAGGTTGCAAGTGGGGAGGTACAACTCCCAAACGAGCAGTCATATCTGTAGCAGGTCCCTGAAGGGCAACAAGCTGTCAATCACAAGACACTTTTGTAAACCATTACAGTACAAATACAACTAAGAGCATGCATTAGTATTTACATTGTATGAATATAAAATAAAATTATCAGTGAAGAACATCTATAACAGTACACAGAAACTTTAATGAATACAATTTAATAACCAGGAGATATGCTTTGGACTTTAATAAGAGCTGCAGCACATCATGTAAGCATGGTTATTATGGAGAAAAAAAGTTTTCCCATCTTACAGTGGGAGGTGGAGGTTAAATTTAATTAACATCAATGTAACCTAATGAACAAGCCATTTTACACCTGGTCATTATTTTAATACTTTGACTCATACATGTAGTATAGTATGGTTATATCATAGTATGGTTGGAAATCAATAGGCCCCTCACAATGCAATTAAAATTCAGAGGCCTGCGATGCAGTTATTAATTGATTCATTTATCAATGCACCTTTTTCCTATGTAGAATATTCCTATTTTTTATACCAAACAACTAAGCAATTTCAATGTCGCAGATAAAGTTCCAGCATAAAAACAAAATCTGGCTATAGTTGTAATCCACTCATATCATTTAATATTTATAATTACAGTGTTCCCTCACGGATCGCGGGCATCCGTTCCAGACCCACCCACAATAAGTGAATTTCCGTGAAGTAGCGATGCTATGCTTATTGTAGTAGTTATACAGT